>JAPMOQ010062643.1:81767-136822 GCA_026543055.1 Argiope trifasciata
ATATATACAAAGGGTGACTTAAAGAGAGTGAGAGGCTGTTGACAAATACTAATGAGAGTATACACAGAGGAAGATAACGTAAATATTGGGGAATATCGATAAATATATTTCAGTCCAAAGGCTTTATTTTTATATATGCAGGGATTGAAGGCTTAATATACTCATTTATATTTAAATAAATTCAATATAATTTTATTTTGGATCTGCCGCACAAAGAACTTTATCATTGTTGCATATTTATCAGTTGTAGAAAAGCACAAAATTTCAGTTTTAAAACCCGCATCATTTTCCTTTTTTTAATCGGATAACTTGGTCTAGAGGCCTGAGAAAGGCTGAATTTATTCAAGGAAAAATTAAAATGGGTTCGAGATAATAATTATTTTCATGCTTAACTTAATAATGATTTCTTTTTGCTCTCAGTTTAAGAAGCTAAAATATTCTTTATTTATTTAGTAAGAAGAGTTATTTAAATATAAATAACATAATCAAAATTTTTTATTCTGTGCTTCTTTTATGGTATTATTGAGATGTATGTATCTATATATAGTAAAAAATGAAGTGTCATGAAAGCGTCTGTTTATTTGAACTACAAAAACCCAGGAAATAGTTAAGGATGTAGGAAATATTTATACCATTTTGCAGAATATTTATTGGGGAAGGTTTTAGTACATTAAAGTCATATAAAAATAAAAAAGAATTTTATAATGGTTTTTTTTAAATATTCCGCCCGAGTTCAAAAACCCCAAACTGCGGATGTACAAATAGCGAAAGCTGTGGTATACATATAAGATACATTTTTTTTAACGTTTGATTTTAAACACTGATTCAAATCTCGTTATGCTCAAAAGAAGGAAATCCAACCTCTGCCGGAATATATTAAATGACAAAAAGTTTCTTTCTGTAAAAAATTGTTTTATATTTATTCTTAATAATTTCTAAATATATTTTATGTTTGTCTGATGTTGCGTAACATGGTCATGTTATATAGGGTGGATGCTAGACTTAAAGTTTAAAGCTAATGTTTCTTTTTGGATGCTATGCCAGGGCAAACGCCTCTAGAATACTGCTAGTAAATATATAAGTATATAATACTTTAGTGTATGTATAAATACATAAATGCTTTAGGAAAATATACTTAATTTTTAAAATTATGCCTGATTTACTTCGATGAATTCTTTTTATTTCTTTGTTAAGGAGCTGTAAGTAGAAAAAATAATATATTCGCCAAAATATTCGAATTCGAGGATTTGACCAACTTTCGTGTTTCTGATCTCTCTAAGTTCACAAAATACATTTTAAAATTATGTATGTTTATAACACAATAGCCCCAAAATGCTGTGAACTATTTGAATGAAACTTGGTAAGTGACACCTACTCAGTTTGTTGATTTACAACAAATTCTGAAAGAAATCCCCTCAATGGAAGTCTGTCTGAATATAGGATAGCGCGGTTATTATAAAACGAAGAGAGATATATTGAAAAAATTTGTAACACAAATTTAACATCTCAAATACAGATACGTTTCAAATCGATAACCTAATCAAAAAGACATTGATTGTTTATTGGTGTGCACTTTTAGAAACATGTAAATATGATGGCTGTAATATGTGAATTTAAGCAGTTTTGTAATCACAATGCTTTATGTCAAATTTTGGCTTCTGTATTTTGAATAAAGACGTCCAAAATGCACATGTTTGTGTATTCCCAGAGATTAATCGTCAAAGACAGACAACATACTAATAGGCTCATTCACACTGAACAGAGATTTATAATGCTAAAGTACTTTTATGACAGAATATGCGAAAATGTGAAGGGGAAACAACTGCTGTTTTACATTCATTTTGAAATTATTTAATTTAAAAATACCTCAGAGTTAATCCAGGGTAAAGACTTGCTAATGTTGATGATACCCATTCGAAATTTGATAGCAATTCATATATTCATACAACTCAATTTTTATTTCAATGTATCCTTAACATTTCCATTGAAATTTATAAAAAAATAATGAATAAACATTACATTTCATATCCTTTGGTTTTCCATTTTTATACTTTCTCTGAAATAATTTCTTTCCTAGAAAAAAATTGTCTAAAAAATTAATTCCAAGAAAATTTATCAATTTTAACTTCCTAATTTTGAATTACGTTTTTACGCTGTTTTTGAATGCTCAATTTTGGTTAAGTACATTAAATATACACTTGTTTATAGCATTTAACAAAGAATGTGAAAATTCTGACTTTTTTACTTTAAGTAAAGATATGAATCATTTTTCAGTTATTCCATGCCATATGGCATTTTTGTTCTAACGACAACGTTGTGTATAAGCAGTATATTAGATGCAAAGATTAAATATTTTCAAATTTGGCTAAAAATTTGTTTAAAAAATATTTCTAACTATTGATTTACAAGCAAATAATATTTATTAATTTTAAAAAACAATAACATTTGAAAATATAATTTTTTATGCAAAATCAATAAATGTGAAATATTGAAAAAATTTCGTTAATATAAATGATTAAAACGTAGAAAAATAAAATAAAATACATATTTTTATTAAAAAAATATCATCTATAATACATTAATTGAAACAAAAAATGCGATGAAAAGGCTTTATATTTAAATAATAGTCTATAAAATACACACAGAGAGCGAACACAAAAAAATGGGGGCTAGTTAAAAATAAAAACTGGATACGTACTTATCATTAGAGTAAATCAGCAAATTCTGCGTTAGGCCATTATGCACATAATAAACGCTGAATATACACTTATGCTACTGTGTTTTCAAGAAAATTTTTATTACTGAATATTTCGTCTGTGGTTTTGCTTCAGATAGTCTTAATGTGGCAGAATTAATCTCAAATATTGAATAAGCAATCAAACTCCTTGCCTGCTTCTTCTTAGAAGGTATTTTGCTTTATCGGTTTTCAGGTGTCTGTCTCAATGGGTCAAATACAATATTCTAATCCCTATTTGTCTTTATGTTAATATTCTATGTTTATTGCTTAATGGTTATTTGTCTTGACAAATATAAATATTTATCTAGAAACTGAAACTTGAATTAACTCTAGAACGTCAGGATAGCGATTACCCTCAAACCAGATGTGGTTTCGTCACCGCGATATGAAGTATATAAAATAATTGTAATAGCTAAATATTATCATATACAGGACTATTGTTCAGTAAGGTTTAATTTAAGGTTTAAAAAATTAATTGTTTAATCTTGTAAAATTAAATAAAACAATAGTATTCGTAAATGTTAGTATTATAAGTAAATTTATAACTTTTGTGAGATTGCAGGTTTTAAATCATTATTTACCGTTCTTATGTAAAATCTTTTGTACATCCCTCATTTACAATGGATACAGTAACATTCAACTTCGTACATTACTTGTTAGACCATTGGTTTGTCGCAAAACAGTTCGAGCCGCAAATCAGCCATGAACATTATCATTAGGTCGTATCTATTTTTTGATATCTCTAGCTACATATATATCAGGGTTTACTGAAATATTATCAATTTCATCTGCATTTTCTATGCAGGCACTTTCACGCAATCTTATGTCTTCGCTGGAATCTAAATTAACTCACCACTATCGAAATTATTCTCATAAAGCTCTCACAATGAAGGATAAATTTCACCTGTGCTTGGACTTTTTCTACGAGCCATCGTCGCAGCCTCTGCACAAGGTCCGAAAATCGAATGAACTTTTTTTCAATTACCAGATAAATACTGTGTGACGAAAACTTTAGACAAAAATTTTAGAATAATTTATTCATTTCATCTCAAACCCAATAGCACTACAATTCAAGATCAAAAAATGTTCTATAGTACTCAGGAGAGTTCATTTTATTTAGTGAACTATCGTTTGTTGTACGACAGCTATTTATAATGATAAATTGTCTTGATATTGAAATAACACTAGCGGATGTTCTAGGTATATTTTATTGTAAAATATCTCCTGATTAACTTACAACAAAAAATATTTTTCTTGTAATCGTCATGGAAAATAATTAAAAGCCAAAAGAAATTTTTAAATTTCTTGCTGAAATGCGGAAAGGAGAATAAACTTAGTAGGCTCCGGTACCCAATAGACACAGACAGACGTTTTGGTGTTACTTATAGACAAAATTAAACCTCAAATTGTTTTCTAAAAGCCCATATAACTGTCATAAATCAAGGAGTAATCAAGTTGGATGTAGAAAAATTATCTTTATAAAAACATGGAGAAATGGTAATAACTATAACATCACAGATAACACTAGGTAATGGCGATTTGTAAAGGAAACATCTGAGTTGTTGTTGTTTTTTTTTATCAAGAAGGAACTTTTTTCAGTTATTTATTGAAGTTGTTAATGAAGGATAAACCATACTATTCCATTTTATACCAACGAATCATATTTCTATTTCATCCTCTATCAAATCCATCAACTCCACTAGTTCTTATAGGAAAGTTTTAAAAAATGTCACAAGTTTGAAGGTCATGATTCTGGAAGAACTTCTCTAGATTTCTTTTTATTTCTTTTTTTAAATGTAAACTAAGCAATTATTTTTAAAATAAAACTATTTTCATTTGTAAAAATAAAATGATTTAATGTTTGTTTATAATAATTCTAATAAAAACTGTTTATTAAGTATGTAATCATAGGGGTGATCAATAACTTTAAATCCATGTAAAAATAAAAAAAAAGAATCGAGATAGTTTCAAAGTTTTTGATACTGCTTCGGTTTCATAACATTTATATAAAAAAAAGCAACCAGCCACATTATGTTATCTGTTGGCATATGGAATAAAGCGTGGCAATCTCTGCCATTTCATAATTTCAAGTCCATTATAAATAGAAAATCATATAAATAATTATATTGCATGACTCTAATGTCAACTAATTTTTCAAATTCTATCTTTTGGTAATTTAGCTATATGATGCAATCTCCTTGATTAAAAGAAACAGGACCATTACTGAAAATATTTTAACGAAAGAAATAAACGTAACAGTAGATGGTTAAAGGTTGCATCAATTTTATATAAAAAATTACCAAAATTCGTATTTTTCTCTTATATGTAAAAGGAATTTATAAATAAAACAAATCTAGGCAAAAACATAGCGAGGAACAAGTTGAATTCTGTTAAATAATCTTGTTTCCTAAGTGAAAAGCCAATAATAAAACTAAAATCTGGAATCGTGACTTCATTTGTGAAGGGACGTGTAAGTTATTTAAGTGTAGTTAATTATCTAAGTAATAAACAAATTATGATCTAATTAGTTACGTAAGAATGAAATTATCAGTTTTTGTCATAAGCAAAGTTAGACTATCACATAAAATTTTACATTAGAGATTCTGAAAAATTGTTTGGGCATATTTACTTGAAGTATGTCTAACATATAAAGGTTATTTCAAAATGATAAGAAATGTTTATGCTTTTTATTTTAAAAATAAATCGGATGAAGATAAAATGCGACTTAAAAGAATATTTAAAATAATAAAAGAAGAAAAAAGTATTTTTCTTTATTTCATTTATATCTAATGATTTAAAAATAAATGCTTCTAAAAAAAGAAAACATTAATTAACAAAATTATTATCATCAAAATTTAATTTCATGAAACTATGAAGATTTTTTTAAATAGACTTAGTTGAGTGTTTTTAGTGCTTAAGAATAAACGAATTTTATTTTAATCAAATTCATTTCTCATTATCTCTTTCATAAAGTATGTTTTAGAAATACGCGAAAGATAACTAATTAATAGTCAATTTTTAAGAAGTATTATTTATTCTTAAAAAAGCAAGCAAATATTGTAAATAAAGAGATCTTTAAAAACAATCACCGTAACAAACTGTTTTTCTTAATTTGTGTACAGACTTTGGTAAGTATATAATTTCAGAACCTTCGCAAAATATATATTATAATTTAATTCAAATGAAGAACTAAGGCTATCTATCTATATAATGTACCTGTATGTGTTTATATATTTGAGTACGTCTAATCAGTTATAATTAACAATAGCTTGTCATATTAACTGTAATATGCAAAAGATATCCAAAAACTAATTTCTTCTAAACAACTGAAAAAAGGTAAAAAAACTTAAAAAGAGACTGTATTGGACAATTAAATACAATACTTAGGCTAATATTTCAACCTAATTGACTCCATTATTAATTCATTTGTCTTAACGACTTAGGCGTTCATATATTTTCATCGTAGATTGATGCAGTCTACAACGACGAAGAATTGAAAGGGTATTTCATAGAAAGAAATACCTTTTTAGTGTCAAAGTTGTGAAGAGTTGGTTTTCCTTAATCTTCTCTTCAACTTCTGAAAATAATTAATCATGCAACTGGCTGATTCTTTATTCATTGTTAACATTTTAATCTTCTTTATCGAAATTTCGAATCCCTTTTTTTATTTTATTACTAACGAATCAATCATCGCGTTTTCTCTACGGATTCCACAAATTTTACCGTGGATTTCATTTAGTGAATCTCCCTACCATTAAGAAAGTCAAAGATCAAAGGTAACATGCATGTGGAGGGATGTTCTACTTATCTAAGAAGTTTATATGAACATCATGCATTTGATGAAATACTCAGCATGTATTTATGATTTCTGTTTTTTATGGCACTTGTCATAGACAAGCCAGCTGACAAAGGCAGCGATTTTATGCCGAGAGTTTTAGCGTCTCTTATTTCAGTAGCGCCATCTAAGGTCAAGAGCACGACTTCGCTACTTATGTGTCACAATTCTTTTTGGGGGGCTGGTCAATAATACATATCATTCACAGATAATAATTTAGACCTGAATCAGAGAAGGATCATCTCTGAAACAGCACTCCCAGTAGTATTGTTTCTATTTGTAGTACTTTGTGACCACAATAAATTTATACTTGCACCTTATACACGGAGAGTCTTTGCCCACCGAAGCTCAAAATCACAACCTATGGAATACAAATCCAATTCCCTATCAAGCAGATTATCCCAGTCTTTTATAATTTCTGACATCAGAAAATGAGTGGACGGGCTTCCCTGAAAACAATAGTGCAGCATTTCAGCTGCGAAGGTTTTGGTTTCTCCTCTTATATACACTAATAAACACTAACACATTCTTCAAATACTAAATTATTGCAGAAATACAGGCATGTATCAACTGGAACAGAATTGAATAAATTTATTTTAATTTCAGGTACACTTCTAAGGGTGATGATATCTACGCCATAGTTTTAAGCTGGCCAAAGAATAACGTTCTACAACTAGGAGCACTACAAACCTTACCTGGTGACAAGATATATATGCTTGGAGTCGAAGACCCTCTAGAATATTCGCAAGCAAAGAAGGTGGTTAAAATAATTTTCCCTGTTTTACCTCCGAATGAATTACCTAGCACTTACGCCTGGGTATTGAAAGTTACACAGTGATTTATTCAGATTTATTTAAAGAAAAGAATATATTCTTTTCTTTATAAGAGACAAAGCTAAACATTTGAATATTATATAACGAATTGTAATATGTGTGTTTTATATTAGCTGTATTTTTCATTTCTTGTTAATAAGAAATGCCTGTGTGTTTCTTAATGCAAATGTCCTTATACGACTTACAAATAAATATTTATCAAATACATTTTTCTCATTCTATTAAATTCTCCCCATAAAATATGAATATGGTCAGAATCGTTAGCTTTTATTAAGCGATAAGTAGAATTTAATATTTTCCCGTGCCATTTAATAGCATTTTTATTTGTTGCAGTGAAATAACTGAAATTAATATACGAATTATTGAAGCTAAAAATCTATATAAATAAAAATGAAGGTTTGTCAGTATGTCTCTTCTGCCTTCCTAAATCGTTCAACCAATTGCGATGAAACTTGGTCAGTTTATTGTTTACACTTACCAGTTGGTTATAGGAGTAGTACAATTATCTAAAAAGTTTATAAAAAATTCGAATCTCAACCGTATCTATTTACCAAGGATTAACACAAAATAACTGGCCGAGGAGACACTACATTCTGCAGCAATGCTAAATCCTAGTTAAAGATTAATATTTTGTAGCTATAGAATGCAAATGCCATGCAATTCATTCTCAAAGACAAGAACTTTATTACAGATTATGGAGGAAAGTTTTGAGGAGACATATCCCGGATTTTTTAAATTTTAATTTAATTTTAGCGTTTTTCGCAGTAACTACGAAAATATTGTAGTACAAAAAATTTTGCAACATCTTAATTTTCAAAAATCATCTTTTCAACTAAATTAACAATTTTATGGTATAAATATATTTTCTATGTTTAATCAATCTTAAAAGAAAATATTTTAATCACATTTTCTAATTTTAAACTTGAGAATTCCGAACGAATATTAAACGAATCACGAGATATAATGAATAGTTTCTTTCCTTAACATTCTGAAAGAACACCAAATTTTATAATTCAAAAAGAGCACCAAGTTTTATAATTCTAAAAGAACACCAAGTTTTATAATTCAAAAAGAACACCAAGTTTTATAATTCAAAAAGAACACCAAGTTTTATAATTCTAAAAGAACGCACAAATCTAATATAAAATATGAATATTTGTTTATTCGTATTTTATATACTGTAGTACCGTTCATCCCATTTCGATAAAACATTGCCAAATTATTGATTGATTGCACTTAATACTATTTTTTCGGTTGTAGCAATGCGCCGGGTACCAGTTAGTATTATAATAAACTTAAGGTAATATAACTTTTATTAACATTCCAGCGGGCGCGGCCGTCATATCAACATGAAAGGTCGCGCGTATTTACCACATACGCTATAGTAAATTGTAAATTTTCAAAAGCGTAACTATTAAAATTATATCGTAAATAGCTTAGGATTAATAACTACAATCACTTTAAACATTTTTTACTTAAATAGAAGTTATAACAATATAAACATAGATTGCAATAACAATATAAAATGATCACAGGTTAACTGAATTGGTTTCGAAATAATATAAATGAAATTGTCGATATTTTGGCTGAACAATTTGCATATAAAATATAGAAGTGCAAAAATACAGAATTTATGTATAAAAAGGAAAAAGTAATTGAAAGTTAGATATGAAAAGTAAGAAAATAGTTTCATTGTTATTTCATTGCAGCTTTGCAATTTGAGCAAATGTGTTTAGTGTGCTCCAAACATATAAATTTCTGTCAAATCTCATAACCGTACCGCGTGATTTTAGTCCGCTCTTCTTTTTTGGCAAGCTTTTTTTCCTTGACGTAGCATTTTCCACTTCTTCAATACCTAGTTCGGCTTTTCTCTTTAGCACCTTTAATTTTAGCTCACTTTTTAGAGATGTGGATGTTTTTTTTTTCAACATTTTCCTCCGTAAAAGCATTTGCTAGCTGCCACCAGTCTAAAACAAATTGATTTATTTTTAAAATCATACAAAATCAAATGTAACAAAAACTTACATGAACAGTAGCGCGTATCTCTAAAATGCAAATATCTGATCGGCAGAGATCTGTTAACGCCACAAACTTACGACGACAACTGAAAGTAGGTCAAAGGGAGGGGGACAAATATCCAAAGGCAGGCGTTCTCAGTGCCTCCAGATCTGAAAGTATAAAACGAAATTCATCTCTAGTGTATCTCTCATATACGCGTGCCCGCTGGAAGGTTAAATATGTTTGTTTGACAAATTTATAAAACTATTCAAGTATCTTCTAAATTGGAATAATGATTGTTTCGATAGCTATGCTATCTTATCAAGGTGAGAAATTATTTTTTGACTTCCGAAATTGTTCACTAATTACCGCAATGTAAATGTAGTCTGGCTTTTGATGTACTAGTAAAATTATATGCTTCTTTTAATACAAGAAATTATAGTGCAGAAATATTTTTTTGGTGAATATTGATATTTATGTTTATTTTTTCTGAAGTGGTATAACAAAAAGTAATGCAGAATTAAAAAAAAAATGTTTGTGAAATGAGAAGGTTTCAAGGTAATTCTATAAATTTATAAAAGAAACATTAACCATCAATATTTTTAAAAAAATCTGAAAAAATTGATTTATTTACGCAGAAAATTCAATTTCATACAAATTAAATTTATTTTTTAATCAAATTATGCATTTGATTTATATGATTTACTGTACGTATTCAATTTAATGCATATATCTGTACCCTCCAATGCATTTTATGCATACAATATGTGCTTGCATTAGAATCAGCATCACAAAAAAAAGGCATGTTGTTGCCGTTGTTACTAATGTCACTTTAGAATCCCGCTGACAGATACTGTCGGTGACTTAAGCCGAAATTTTTACGTCTCTTGTTTTTCAGTAGCGTCAACTAGGGCAAAGAGTACGACTCAGCTACTTCATGCTTCACATTCACTTGCACAACACCTTTTTAAAGGGGGGAGGTGCATTTACACAACTCACAGATAGAACATAGAACAACCATGCCTGAATCGGGCCGTCCAGATCAGGGGGGGAGACACGCTACCCCTATGCCAGGACGCAGGCACAAAATCCATCATGGGGTTAACTGTCTATCCATTTATACTATCTATCCATATTCAGATACATGTTGAATGAAATAAATGTAATTTGGAATGTGATTTTGCGAATAATTTACACATTTATTAATTTTTGTTGTAGTTTTATGACAAACAGTTGTCAAAATTGCTCTCAAAATATGTATTTGATTTATAGGCATTTGCATATTACCAGCGGGTGACCGAGCTCCGCTCGGAGAAAACAGGTATCGAAGCTAACTCGAAGATTTAAATTTTAAATTATGATTTATCAAAACAATACATGCCATAAGAAAAATTGTGAAACCATTGGTGAAAGGATAACCGGTTAAAGTGCACCATTGTAAACTATTCTAAACAAAGTTAGAGTTTGGAAAGGGAACTATTCTATACAAAGGTAAAGTAAAGGTAAAGATTGAAGTGTGTTGAAGTTCAATATTTTTGACAAATTTATTTAGAAAAACCAAACATATATACATACATAAGAAAAATATTATAAACCTATAACAGCATAAACATAAAACTTTATTAGTTCGCCATATTGGCTATTAATTGGCTACGCCAAATTTAAGTAGCCATTATAGCCATTATGGCGAACTAATAAAGTTTGAAAATATCCTATCTGTAACTCCGAACTGCTCGATCATAGCGCTTCAAAACCGGCGCCAATCGATTCATCGTGGCCAAAAACCCCAGACCCCCAAGTTTACCGGAGTTTATTAATTCTGGGGCGATTTTCGACTTGGCAACCATTCCTCGTATTATAGTATTAGATATATTTGTGTATTAACGTCAAAGATCGTAGATTAATAGACTTTTTTATTATTTGTCATAAGCATATGGTTAATAATATTTAAGTACATGATGTCAAATACTAGATTAATTTATGAGTGATTGATTGATTGTGTGCATCACGCTGACTTGATTGATCAATGTTGAACGCTTGTTTGTGGAAAACGCTCATACATACATAAACGAAGTGTGTGTCGAAAATAGCGTTGTCAAACTTGATCATAAGGGATTTGAATAATTGCTTGTGGAACTTGTAATGATAAAATTGTGTTTTTGGCCAAGGTTAAATGTGAAAAAAAAAACGGCATCCTTAAACCGGTGGAAGGAAATAACTTGAACTACCGAAGAAACTGTATTCTGTATTCCGATCAAAGGAGATTTGGGCAGTAGAGAAAGAAACAGGAGACTCAGTAAAGCATCTAAGCTCCACTAAACTAAAGAAAAAGCTGATAGAGTGGGAAATTATTGCATTGTGTTAAGAAGCGTCATTCTGATAATGCACTGCAAATCTATCTAACGGTAATGTTGGGCCCCCTTTTTTCAAATTTTGAAGCATTCCCCAAACACAAACGTCTTCATATAATTTTAATGTTAAAAAAAGGAAGGTGAAATAATTAATAAATTACATTTTTATAAAATTATTTGGATATATCTTCTGGATGGAATGCATTGTCTTCTTCTACATGGATTCCTACTTAAAAACATAGCTTCGCTTAACAAGTATTTCAAATAACGAGTAAAATAATGCTCAGTAAGTCAGGTTTCACTGCATAATTTTTTTTCGAGATTTTACGATAAAACCTCGGACTATAAATCAGTTTTGCGATAAAGTTTATGTGACCAGCAGGAGTGGTTCTACTGGCTAAAAAGATTGATTTTAATATAGACATTTTAATATTTTTTTTCTATAAGAATGTCTTCCGAAAAATTCCCATATTGGGAAGAAAACGGCGAGGAAGTCATTTGCTATGCAAACCAGCTGAAATGGTATTCCTAAAATTATCACGCCTCCTCTAATACTAATAAAGGTGTTATCCCAGAAAATGACTTACATAAATAACATTGGTATACAATAATTACGAAATATTAAATTTGGAGTCAATTTAGCATTTTTACTGATCTGTAATGAGAGTTTTGGCGATTTTTATGAGAAAATAATTCTTCGAAGTGGTTAATGATATTTGAAAATCGGGGTTCTGTTTTCCTTCACCTATTGAAGCAAAATTTTTTACACATACCTTCATTTGTAGCCCTAAAATTATACACCAGACTTCATGTATTTAATTCATAGTGATTTTTAATTATTTCGTTCACATGTTTCTAAGAGTACAGAGCGGCATATGATCAACTCGTGATTGATTTTATTCTAAAATTTGACAGTTGTATAAATTATAGATGTTAAATATGTGTACAAAATTTATCTAGATCGCTTCGTTTTGTAATTATGAGTTAACTTACATTTGAACATCCAAAGAGACGTACTTTTTTTGGGACGAATTTTACTCAAAATTTAATAGAATTTGCAAATTTGATGTAAAGATCGTATACTTAATTTCAAATGTCAAACTCAAAGCGATCTTGAAATATCTTTGACAAAGGCAGATAGACGGACGGGTGGACATTTTCCAAAAATATAATTTTTGAACTCAGGGTATCTAAAATTTGAAGATTTATCAAAATCTAGACTTTTATTTTTTTTGGTCATTACTCTATACTATGAATACGAAAAAGTTAAAAAAATATAAAAAATTCCTTTGAGATATTTGCTTTGATATGGAAAGAATACAATACGTGCATTTTTATCAAGCAACAGAAAGTGGTTCTTGGAAATACTAAAACAAAGGCAGAAAAAATACAGGAGTAAAGTACAGGACAGAAAAATACAGGAGTACTAATAAAGACAGAAAAAATAAATCGCAATGAGCAAAAAACGTAAACCGGCTCCTCACCAAACACTCTAAACTATTCTAATTTTAA
This sequence comes from Argiope trifasciata, assembly GCA_026543055.1. NCBI lineage: Eukaryota > Metazoa > Arthropoda > Arachnida > Araneae > Araneidae > Argiope > Argiope trifasciata. The sequence goes on from JAPMOQ010062643.1 coordinate 95,034, forward strand.
TAAAACTTCATTTATAATGATTTTTTAAAAATGAGATAAAATAAAAAATGACGAAACCAAAAAAAAAAGTTTGAATATATTAATAACAGATAAGATTAAATGCACAAAATAGAATTAACAAATATTTTGCAGTAAAATCTAACGTATTAATCTTCTAAATTATTTCTTTCATATTTTATAAGAAGTTGTTAATATGATTTGTAATTATTTTAATATTTGTTCTCTTTTGTTATATCCAATTTCTGTTTCATGATCAATGAGAAAATTCAGATTTATTTAATTAAGCATTTTAATAACTTAATCTCTCATTAATGATTTAATCAAAGAGCAGAAAAGCGAAACTATTTTTTAAACTATTAGTAATTGAAGAGTATTTTTACTAAATTGCACTAATTAGGCAGGGACAGTGCAGAAAATTTAAATTTCGTAATTTTTTGGCATTGCATTTACTGATTGAAAAAACACAAAATAACTTCACTGATATCATTTAAAGTCTTTTTCTTGTTCTTTGCCTATCTCTAGTGCTTGAAAATAAATCAATAATTGGGCCACGAATAGAAAAGAATTTTTTTTTGCATCTACTTTTTTTTTTTTTACTTTTTCACATAAGTCGTATTGAGAAAGTTTAGTAATTGGCAAAATATTGGAATTCGAGGATTTGAACATTTCTATATCCGTTTGCAACATAGATGGCAATGTTCTTCAAAATAGGGATTTAAAACTATATTTATCTAAACTTTTAGAATTTAATTCATTTTGTTCTCTAGTCTTCACTTTCTTAATGATTCTGCGGAAGTTTAAATGGAAGAGCCTTCGTATAATCAGATTATATTAAAACCACAAACATATTGTTAATGAGGGAAGGAAGATAGAATATTCCCAAAAACATAAAAACATCCGCAAATCTTATTGATTTTAATTGTACTCTGAACAGGAGGAGTGTAGCATTCTTTACCTTTAGACTTCCCTGAGTTTAGAAACTACATTTGCGGAAAATGTCTGTCTTACTGTCTGTGACAAATATAACTCAAAAACGCTTTGAGCTATACGGATGAAATTCGTCATATGCTGTTTTTACCAAATTTCTAGATATTTACCAAATTTTGTACAAAATGTATTCTGAATAAGTCTGTTTATCGGGTTGATTGAACATGAGCAGGTTTAAGCTCAAATTCTTTTTTCAAACCGCACATCAGGGATTAATCACTGAAAAATCGTCAAAGATCTCACGATACATTAAACAAAATTGCTAAACTCAAGCCTAAGGTTGATGTTCCGTAACTGTTGATTGAAAGCCAATCCCATGCACTGCGTTTATCGGAATAACACGTTTATTAGAGAGCATGTTAGAAAACTTTAAAGATATCCTTCCTACTGATTTTATTGATTAAAATTATGCATTACATAGTCATAAATACAAATTATGCAATCTCATTAGCTGGTGTTTATTTGAGGGAATGATTTCGCCAAATTAATAGTTTTGAGAAGGGGTGGGGGTTTAATTCTTATCCACAAAGTTTAATCCTGATTTGTACCTTTGATAAGAACCAAAGTATCACGAGAATCATGATCAAACAATGGATCTTTGAATTGATCTTACCAAATGGTCAGGCATATTATCTAATAAAGATATTACTCTTATATCCAATCAAAAAATTGTGGACAAGGACTTGAACACCATGATTTCTCAGATTTTTTTTCACTCACTATGTTCCTAATATTAAAAAAAAACTGGCAACAGCGTATTAACTGTGAGCAATAATTATGAAAAATCGATTCTTGGCTTGGAAATAACGTCTTTACTAAAACCAATTCAATCTTTTGTTTTTAATCGATAACAAAAAGTTAACACACAGATACCAGAAAATCGAATATCTTTTTTTCGACCAGTAATAGCAAAAGTTTAATACTGAACTACAATTGTATTCATACAAACCAAATTTAAATCACAAATCAAAGATTCCATAACAAATTTTATTTATTAAATCACTACCTTTTTGAGTTATCCTATTTACATGCATGAAAAGATACAGACCAAAAAATGCTCGACCATTCGAGAGATTTTATTCTAAATATGATACAGATGTACAATGTACAAGTTTAATCTATATACAAATTTTATCTGTTTAGTTTTTTATAGATTGTAGTTATTGTTTTCACTTGCTTTCAGACAATCAAAAATTTTCTTTTGAATCGATTTCATTCAAAGTTTGAACAAATTTTTAGGCAAAACAGTTTATGAAATTTGATCAAAGAATTCGAGATGATTTTGAGATATCACATTGATATTCGAAGTTACTAGGGTCAAAAAGAAGCAAATTAATCGAAATCTGAAGTTTTAATTTTTTGACAGTTACGATATTTTTTCTTTTTGTTCCAGAAAGTAAATGTTAATAATTGAATTAATACCTTTAAATGAAACCTATTTATATCTGAAAAAAAAGCGAAAAAAGTGTGAAAAAAAAAGCAGCAGTGAAGTGAAAACAGCTAATGATACTATTATGATACTCTTGTCCACAGAAGACATCATATTCCAAATGGAATACTATACAAAAGAAAATCTGGCAGTTACCCTGGAGACGAGAGTAGATTTCATTTGATTCGTGATAAAGGATAAGAAAATTGCCCTTCCTACATAATTTCAGCCTCCGGTTTCTTAAAAGCTAGAACTGAATGGTAAACTGAAGAAGATTTCACTTCAGGCAGAATATATGCCCGTTGAAGTATAATTATTGCACCATTTACTAAATGTCAAACATCACAGAGCCCAAATATAATTGGCCAAAATGACGTCCTCCTCTTGTTCAGTAAAAACGTCTCCAAAATGTCTGTTAGTGAAATCTTTTTTTTAATGGTTGTTAGATTTCTGGAATCCCATTAAATTTGCTTTTTACTTGAGCGGAAAGTTTAAATGAAGTAATTGGAAGTGTCGTAAACAGGTAAATTAAGACTTATTATATGATATTATTGTTCGACAATTTCGCCATCGTAGAGATAAAATATTTTCGAATTTTATTTTTACTAACCACTTTTCAACTATGGTTGTTTTAGGGAGGGAATCTTTTAATTTCAAACCATTATAGAGGATGAGGTCAGTGTCTAGACATAAGTCCATTTTGCCCTTTTTTGCGCTATCTCATTGAGAAGAAGTTTAATTTTGCAGATTCCTTTATATACTGAATTTTCGGAAAACATGTCTTTGAAACTCGGAATCTGCTGAAAACGAAGTCAAAATTTTACCAGCTGACAACAAACGTTTATTTTTTTCAGTGCTGTTCTTATTACAAGTTGTTTATTTTTTATACTATTACATTTTAATATATAGCTGGTGAAGAAAAACTAAGTAGGAAAATTTAAACCTGCTATAGAACAGTTAGTAATGAAATATTTAATTTTATTGTCATTATGTGAAAAACAATTTTTTGTTCAATGAAATTGCCAATGCATTTCTGAGTTGTCGAAAAATTTGTTTTGTTTCTGTATGAAATTGTAGAGATACTAGTGCTTCCAAACTCTAATATAAGTGCAAAGGAATGAAAAATTTCATCTTTACTTCTGTTATACTTTATCTTTTTCGTAAGAAAAATTACAATTTTCCCTGTTTTGATCAGCTAATTTACACCTTAGAGAAACAGATTCAATGAAGGTTTTTAAATACACTTGATAAAACCAAAATTATAGTTATGATGGGAGCCTCAAATATTTAGATAATGACTTTATATTAACTATGTTAATGGTTTTATATCATTGAACAGGAAAAATACTTTCAGTGTCCTATATCAACACTTCAGGAAGCTAAATCACGCTTAACATTTTCGCATATTTAAAAAATTAGATTTTCTGATGGTGTAATTATATTGTCGAAAGCCAGCGTCCTCGCCTAGGGGTAGTGCGTCTTCCCTGTGATCTGGGTGTCCTCGATTCGAGTCCTGATTCGGGCATGGCTGTTTTTTACTGTGTGTTCAGCTTGTGAAGTGTGCAAATGAGTCTTACCCACTGTAAAAAGGGGTTGTGCACATCAGTGTCATTTTCATACAAGTTATAAGCCAGAATTCTGTCCTTGGGTATTCAGTTTCATTCCCACACAGAAGTTACTGCAAAAAATCGGCTTACGAGACCGTATTTCAATTACACACAAATTCAATTTTCTAATGAATGTATTAGTATGAAAAGCTGCCAACATATGTTGCAGATATTTTTCTTGATATATTGATATGTTTTAGAACATATTTAAAGAATATTATGATTGAAAGAAATAAATGCGTTGGAAGATACATTTTCTTCTCAAATTACATGTTATAATAAAAATTATTTTTTCAGAATATAAAGGTATATAGAAAACAATATAATGTAAAATTCAACAATTATATGGAAAAAAAAATGGACAATTGGGGAAATTGGCCCTTTTTTATCTACTTGTGTGACTTTCATAGCAGATTTTTTAGGGCATTTTAAACATACAGATTAAAATTAACCTATAAATTCTGTATATATTTCTATAGGTATATAAATATATTTTATAAATTTTTCAAAATACATTATCATTGGAAAAATTAATTATATTTGAGCATACATATCAGAATCAGATGCTAAACTTTGTTTATCACAGGGGAGTTCGGACTTAGAGACCACGTTCAAAGAATAGAACAGGAAGAATCGAAAGTCCCTCGCTTGAGGTCTCACAGACCGCACATCTCCAGTCAAGGGTTAAACAGATCTCTAGACGGGTCTTTATGCGAAAGATGGCATTTTCTTTTAAAGGATTCTTCCTTGCTCCTTCCGAATATTGAAATAAACCGATGATAACGATTGCTGATGAATTAGGAAAAAGAGAAACGAAAATCAGGAATAGTTGTTAAATACAAATAATAACTGAAATGTGTCCTTAACTCTTGAATTGTAGATATTTAGTGAATTCTCGGTGAAATATATAACGTGATTGCAGACTCTATTAGCTTTTTATTGGTGGATTATGAAAGAGATATACACACACGCATAAATAGATGAGTGAATTTCATCATATGATTTTTGCACCGAAGATAGATTTGTGTCTAATTTTACATGAAAATCCTCAATGGAAATTTGAAATTCGGGGCATTCTCTTTCTGTTGATATGATATTTTATCAAAAATATACCAATAATATAATGCCTGATATGTGTTGAAAATTTTGCAAAATCCCATTCAACACACTTATTCATATTTGTGAAATAAGAATCCTACCTGAGTGCTTTTATTATTTACTTTTATAAATGCCAGATTCCTGATCAGGGGGAGTGCGACTTCTCCGTGAACTGCTCGTGTCGGGTTCGAGCCTTGGTTCAGGCATGGTTGTTCCTTACCCTGCGTCTTATCTGTGAAGTGTGAGAAAAAGCCCCTCTACAAAAATGGGTTGTGCAAGCTTGTGTGTGGGTGTCATCTTTCTATGAACTAGAAATCAGACTTCTGCTCTCGGATATTCAGAGTCTTTACCCTCAGACGCTAGTGTACAAACTCGATTTAAAATCGGCGACTCCGTTAACGAGTTTGTCAATTACAAGTGTCCTAAATAACTTTTATAAATAGGTAAGAAGGTAGTTGCAAGAAATCGATGAGTGAAATTCTTTGGTTGAATTAAAAAATAATGAGTTTGGCAAAGTTTCAATTTGATTGAATATATGTCGGATAAGCTCCATTAATCGTACAGTAACGTAAGCAGTTATTTTTGGAAAAAAATAGTCAGTTTTCAATCATAAAATAAGAATGTTGTGCCAATGAAACAAGTTTTTATTTATATCAGTAGAAAATACTTAATGGCTTAGTTATTTTCATGCTTGCAAAGTGTTGAAAATGCTTGTAAATTATAGGATGTACAACTGTTCGGTTATCAAACTTACAAATAGAAATTACCAAAAAATATTGATGCTTCCCTGAAGATGAATTCTTTAAATGAATTTTCGATCTTACCGTTTCTATTTAATTAACGTCATAACATAATTTGCTGGGTTTTTTTAAATAAATATTTTCAAATTGAATGAAAAGTAAGAGTTGGCTGAAAGGCGGATAAGAAAAATGTTGACGTGTTTATGAATAATACATTATAATCAGTCTATCACAAATTGAAGGAAATAAACAAAGACTGTTTCGAGAAAAAAGATGTGCTATTATTAGAACCTATTTTATCCTTAAATATTCAGAACATATTATTAATTAATGAATGCACATCTTAGACTAGACGTATTTTATGTTGCGATATTTCTACATTAAGAAAATATAATGATGTTATAAAAATATGATTAATTCAAAAGTTTAATAAAGTTGAAGTGGACTCTTAAGTAAGTTTAAATAAAAAGTGAAGAGAAAAGAAAAACAAAAGCTTTTTTTGGGAATTCATAATAAAGTTAGGAGAAAAAAAGGCCTTATTTATACAAGCCGAGAAAAAATTCAATTATGATATTGATGATAACAAGAATGATATTATTATTAATATTAATTTTTGACATTAAACTTCCTAATTTAGAACAAAGAAATCATTACTAAGTATGTTTGCGTTTGGGTTTGAGCTTAATAATAGATTAAAATGATTATAAAAAGTATGTATTCAATAAAAAGATATACACAATTTCTTTTTTAACGACTCAAATGAAAATAACAAATATTAATTTCAAATTTAGAGCTTCCCCTTTTATAACCATGCTTGTATTGAAATCAAAATAGCTCGCGTGTGTTTTTATTGATGTGATTAAAGTCAGCAATTAATATGAAATGAGCAGAAATAAATAGAATTAAATAATGAATGGATTGTATGAGTGTTTCAAATTGATAAGGAAAAAATCCGAAACTGATGGGATGTTCCTTTTCTAGAAAGTTCTTCAAAAAATAAAACATTCATAAAAAATATCCTCTCTTCCAAATTATTATTACAGAAAAAAGTACGTCAAAGTTTTTAAGTTGAAGAAAATTATGTCAGAATCGAAGATCTTAAATTTATTTCTATAACCTCTTTGTATAATTAAAGTAATAAGGAAATCAATGAATCAGTTGCCTAGCTTCAATCATAGATTTTATTTTGCCATTTTTTATTTCATATGAAAGCTCTTGAACTCAAGATGTATCAGTAAAGGTTATTTGCTCTCGAATAATCTACATATTTGAGAAAAATCAAAAAGACATTATTTCATAATATATTCTCTCTGGAGAAATCTTGCGAAAGAATTTGCCAGCCTTAATTACTGTACAGATTTCAAGAACTTTAATTAAATATGAATATCCATGGTCTTTCGATGTACTATCAATGGACGGTTTGCCGTTTATTTGTTAAATCGGTAGAGTTTGCAAAATGAAATTTTAATACAACTTTTACCTCAATAGCTGATATGAGTTTGCCAATTTTTACAGCCAGTTTAGGGTTTCACTATTTTGAAATACAGTGAACTATTCAAAAAATTCTATCATTATTCGGAAATTTTTATATTATTATAGTTATTGTTTTGTTATTCTTTTTTCTGATATAATACAGTTAACCAAAGTTGCCTGATTAAATTAATCCTATTAGAAGGTGTCTTAGGGGTGCCAAATTAATGACATTAATATAATCATGTTGACGAATTGTGATGAAATACATGTTTTTAAAACAGAGTAGAGCCTTATTTTAAATTCTGATAGCATACTAATAATAGAACATCATAACTAATTAGCTAGGACTACAAAGTAGTGAAAGTAATTTTAGAAAATCTATCCAGTATTTGGGGTTAGGAATTCTGCCTGTGTTTTATTTTGTACTATATTTTAAAAACTGGCTTAGAGGAGACAAATGGAATTTCATTCCAAATTTAAAAGTCATGAGGTTTTGGACGAAATAAAAATTGTCGAAATAGCTATATTGCATAATTTCTTTTTTTGATGCGGCGGACAAACCTTGCCATTGTAATTATAATTAGAGAATGAGTAGTGAAATAATATTTTTGAAATTTTTTCTTGAAGTTAAAGAAGGACATTGTATATTTGATATGACATCCAAATGATCTTTATAGGGTAATTGGGAGCTTTAATTTAATACAATTTTAAAATTGATACAATGTTTGTAGCTGAGGAGGGGATAGTTCTCTGACTTTGTCAATTATTTTAAATTTATAGATGTTGGGCGAAAAACTAATCACTTAAGGCAACTAGCTATTATCAAAAACTAAAATGTTAATTTTTCTTTCGAAAACATAATGATTGTAGGAGGTGACTTATGGAATGAGGAATCTGACTTATTAGAAATATGAGGAGTAGAATTTTTGTAAAAAGTATTTATAAATTCTAAATCTAAAAGCGTATTTTCTGTAATTTTATATTTTCTCAAAAATCTCATGCTTTTAATGCTGTAATTCTCAAACTCTGGAATAAAATGTAGCTTATGGATGAATAAGGATTTTTTTATTAACATTTCATATACAATAATGTTTTTCTTTCTTTTTTAATATACATGTATATGTTGTGCATGATATAATAATAGAATTTCAAAAATAACTAGTGTATCGATAAATAATATTAATTAAAATAAAATTTAAAACTTATTATTTACCTCAAAGTGTTACATATAATATTTTCAATCAAAATGGAAGAAAATATGGCATATCAGAAAATTAATTTTATGAATAAGGCATTTTTATATTTTTATCATTTAAATACTGCATGTTATCAAAACAGTATTTAATTAATACCAATTTAAAAAAATTTTATGCACGTAGAAAAGTATAACAGGATTATTAAACTGTTTCCTTAAAATAGTTAATAACATTATATTTGAAAACAAACCCAGATATCGTAAATTATATGTATGTTTTTAATTAAAAGTTATCCCGAGATTTATAATTTATATCTAATCTTTTTAGAATATTCTCCAGAGACTTAAAAAAATTCTTTTAATCTATAATTCGTAACTGAATAAAATCAGTTTATCATTAAATTTCAATTTGCTAAAATTTCAATTGCTATTTAAATTTAATAGTCAAATACGAATAAATAGGAAAAATATGAATGGAAGTTTTTTGCTTTTACTTTATTTAACTGGAAGAATTAATGCAATAAAGAGTTCAACTAAATCATATTTTGTAAATCATTTTATATTTATTATTTTCCTATTATTATATTAATTACATACGATGTAATTATTTTCGTAAAGTGCAAAAAAAAAATATTACTCTATCCTTTAGTAGTTACTTCTTTCTTCATTCGTCTGTTCATAATGAATAATTTGATGATTTATTCTGCAAGCTTATTGGGACGGTCAAACTTAATCTGATGACAAAAATTTAGTGTCGAATTGTGAAAAAAGATTATTAAACAGCTTCTATATTATCCCTGATAATTCATTGTTTTGCGAATTGAAATTGTTTAAAAGCAAATATTGATTTTGGTACAAAATTACGGTAAAAATCTGATTCTACTTAGAAGTTAATTGCAAAATGCTGTTAACTGAGGGATTAGTGTCGCCGAAATTTCCCCGCGTGCTCTCCAATAAAAGCGAAAACCCTTCTCCCTTAACACAAAATCGTGGACATGAAGAAATGTCTTAAATGCATTGCATGTTATTATCTAAACTTAATGAAGAAATATAGGTATTTGGCAAGAATCTAAAGCAGCATTTTAAGTAAATAAATATCTTTTTATATTTTTTCTTGTGGTTGCAACAGTACTTCTATGGAAAATTTAGTTTCGATCAGTCAAAAATAAGTTACCCTAATATATATTTGGTATCTTTGTAATTTATGAATTAATTATATGTCAGTAAATAATCGCCAAATACCACACGCTAAAGTATTGAAAACGCTAGATTCACAGGAAAAAATCAATCATTAGTGAATATTGGCTTATTGCATGCAGTTAAAATACAAATAAAATTTAATATATTAAGAAATATACAGTTGTATATTTCTTTATTATGTTAAGAAATATTCATTTTTCATACCTGAATATGAAAATCCGAATACTTGAGGCGCTCACGGTTTCAACCTATATCCTTTCGTCGGGGAGGACAAAAATATCGTTTTTTAGACCATGAAAGTTTTGAGAACCAAATTTCCGCTAATATTAACTTATAGACAACTGAAAATCTTCAAAATATTTAGGCGAATTATTTAATAATTAAAATTTTTGCTCTTTGTATATTTTTCTATGAGAATAATTTATATAAGAATTATATTTAATATTATTTATTTTAATACTATTAATTATGAATTTATTATAATCCTATTCATTATGAATCATATTATAATTCATATATTTAAAATTCTTAAATATATGAATTATATTTAAGAATTTTTATATGAAAATGCACATCATTATAGAGTTAGTGGAATGGGTATACGTAATATACAAGTTTTTTCAATCGATTTGTTTTTTTTAAAATTTATTATCATGTGAGAACATATTGTTTTCACTTGAGGTTTTTGAAGCCTCAAAGTGTGAAGGCAACAAAGCCTCAATATGCGTAAGCAATTAATTGATGATTTATCTCTTTTTTTTTTGTTTGGAGTCGGCTTTTACAGCATAACTTTTGAAATATCTATCAAATGCTAAAGTAGTTTTATTCTGGAGTTGGCTTTCAAAGTATCATTTTTCTTTATTTATCTTTGTTTAAAATATTCGAAATATTGATTGTAATTCAATAAAACCCTTAGAAAACTAAGAAGGATTTAATAGATCATGCAAATAAAAAAAATGCATAGAACTAAAACTTTAGACAGAATTAAGAAGAAAAAAATCTTAACTAAATATTGACATTCCGCAATCCTACAATCCTGACAATCCGCAATCCTACACCAACAATCCTACGAAGTAAAAAAAATAATATAAGACGGTATTAATTATAAGGCTTAAGATGCAAACTCTGTTGACTTTGAGTTTGAAAACTCTGAAAAACTTTTGCTGTATATAATTTTTAGAATAGAAGAACTCAAGTTAACTTACAAATATTCACACATTTTCCATAATTAATTTCGTCTTTACTAATTTCAATTATAATATAAATTGTTTATTAAAAATAAGATATTAGATAACTAATAAAATAAAAATTCATTGCAAATTTGAAGTATTTGGCAAATATCCATTCATAATAAGATTAAAAAACAATTTTTTTTAATCTAAAAGAATTCTTAATAGAGAGTGTTAAGACTTTTAAACAAATTGTTTGAACATTCAAATCTGAATATTACTTATTGGAAATCTAAATCATGCTATAATATTTCAATCTGATTCACAGATGGTTTCAAATTTTAATGAGGAAAAGAGATAGGGGAAGCAATACTAATATGAGACAGGGAAGAAATAAATTAGAAAGTATGCAAAAATTGAAATCTGAATCTCTACTTTTCAAATATTTTATTTCGAAAAGTACAACAATGATGTCATGGTTCAGGAATAAGAAGTGGAAGAAAAAAATTATAGTTTCTATTTTCTGATTATATTTTAATGAGTGATATTTGTGAATTGTGTAATTAAAGATAAGCTATAACTTTCCGTTTGTTTGTAATCGTGTTGTTTCTAGACTTTTTTTCTGCCTTTCAACTGGGCACAAAAGTAGGCCCGTCTGTCCTGAAAGTATTCCAAGATTGAAACGTTCTTGCGTATATTAGCCTTAAGCCTGACTTTTACCTAGGTAATACTTTAGTTAACATTTTATAAAGTTTTCGTTTTGTGAATAAGCATTTTGTGTTAGTAAAATAGATAAATGAAAGTGAAAAAAGCTGTAAATAAATTATTTGATCATCCAAAAAGAAAGAAAAAAAAATCAGATTTTCTTTGAATATTAACCTAACTTTGAGATTTACCCTTTTATCATATAAAAAAATCATTTTTTTTCTGTATTGCTGTATAATTCTGGCACAACAGAATTCCTTTTATTTCATTATTGATATTAAAAACTAAAATTTAAAATAAATGCTAAAAAATTCGGATTTTTATTTAGATATTTTAATAATATTAAGAATATAACCAGAATAAATGAAAAAAATGATATAATACCAATATTATTACCTTTTTATGAAAATGTCTTAATCTATTATCTAATTAAACATTTTTAGTCTTTTCTTTTTACGGAATATTGAGTTTCCTGCTTTTTGGAGGTTTAGGGCTTCTTTATGATTATAAATAAGTGGGAACTAAGTGATATTCTTTTTGTTTTTGTTTCCCGAAACAGATAATAAAAGATTTTTTTGTATTATATTTTACATTTTCTGAATAGAAATTCTATATTTAAGTAACAGAAGTAAGTATTATTTCTTGATATTAACATTTATTCTTTTGTTACTAATTCTATATAATATTACAAAGCTAAATATACCGAGCAAATTTGACCTGCCTCATGTGATAAGAGCATCCACATGAGTCACAAAACCATGGGTAGCACAAGGGTAGCAACCTTATTCTATTTCTACATGATAAATTTGGATGAATAAAATAATTATGTTACCAATTGAGAAAAATCCTAATTTCTTAAACATAAAATAAGCACCTATTTCGAAAGAAAATTCCTACACCATACCACTTTGATTATGATACATGGATTTAAAGTTGAGCCACAAGAGTCAAAATCTTGATGAAGCACACACAAAAAAGCCACAAAGAACATTAAGCTTAAATGCCGAATATCATCATATTATTACCGATTTTGTCCCCGTCCAATTTGTTTAGTATAGTGGGTGTATAGTGTGAGATAAATACAATCAGTAGTCTTTTAATAGAGAAACAACTACGTTGTTTATTTATTAGAAGACAGGATAGTACAAAGATGACAAATATTTACAGATGACAAATATATACAGCGAAGACGAATACACGGGACATTACACAGCAGCACTCTACAATAGACATCAGCCCACACGTAGAAATTCGGTAATGACAACATACACAGCACACAAAGCGGCCAAACAGGATTCTGCAGGAGAAGGGATCATCGTAGCTTTGGTGTACGGTCTCTTCAGGCAGCTGAAACATCCGCTGTCTCTTCTTGCTTTAGCTGTCCACTTACTATTTTAATTCTCAATTACTCTCTGTTTCACAACTACACAATAATACGGCACACAGCAATTCTACACTCCACTGATGCTTCGATATCGTCTCGGCGATTCCGTCTACTATTCAGAAGATAGGATTCACTACCTCTCAATTCAGGATTACTCTTTCACGACGACGAACAATTCAAGCTCACTTTCCACGACTACTCTCAGCTTGAGATTGTCGGCCTTTTATAGTTCCCGAAAGGCGAGGCTAGAAGCTTCTGGAACAATCAGGATGCATCTGGATGTACCTGGGTTCCTAATGAATGGATCGTGAAAATTCTAGATGTTTCGAATGTTATCCATTTTGTCATCAAATTCCTCACCAAATCGTCAAATGGTCACTAAATTTGTCGCTAAGTTTTGGGGTCATTGGTGCGACATCCGTCAGCATCCAATACAGATTACTTTGCAACATTCTTTCTTATGCTGAAAATATTTGGGCATTGGAATCAAAATTACAGGTTCGTAACAATATCTATAATATTTCAAATTTACCTAAATTCTGTCCATCTTATTAACTTTCGAATAAATCTATAATAAATAATTTCAAGTTCTATTTCAGGAGAAATTTAATCTTTCGTTTCGAATATGTGATGAAATTTATAAGTTTTTGGTAAATTTGAAGCATTATTACTAGATTGGTATTGAACCTTAATTATTTTGGCGATAATTAAACATGACATTTCGACAAAATTCCGTAGTTTAAAGTTCGGCCTTAAAACCTGTCATCCTAATTAAAGTAATGTGATGTCACAGAATTTTTACTTTTCTATCAAAATATGAGATTTTTTTAATTGTAGGTCTATCAAAATTGTTTTAAATTAGTATTTTTTCCGATTGATTGCTTTACCACTTTTACCGTAATAATTTGTAATTGTTAACAGATAGGATGTAGTTACTACAGGGCTTTATGATCCAAATGATAATACTTTGTTTCGTTTGACAGATTTGGTTTATTCTTATTTAAGCCCCTTTAGCAATACGAACATTTATCTTTTACTTATGTTATTATTATATTTGTTTTTATATTTTATCATTTGATATTTATAACTTTATGATCAAGGCAAGTATATTCCATTTAAAAAAGTTTACTTTGCTTTCTTTTTAATTGGTATTGGTGAGGTTTCATGCATTTTTGTTTACTTGCCCCTTTATTATATTTGCTTCACATTTTTTTTTTTTTTTTTTTTTTTTTGCTTTACGTTATTCGACTGATGAAATACACATCTACAAAAATTTTCTTCCCTTTATGTTGCGTCATGTTTATATTTTCTAAATAAAATAAGCTGGTGTGGAAATAAATAGCGAAGATAAATTAGAAGAAAACAGGGTGGTGAGTTTCATTATATCTTTTCTTTTTTCCAAATTATGGATCACTAGTTAATTCTTTATGTAACTACAGGAAATAAAAAGGTTATTTGTGGTGAGAATTTATAGCATAAGAAACCCGGTTTGCGATTACTAAGCTAATGCATTATGATATCATTTCAATACCCTATAGTTTTCTCCGATTTTTAATGAATCCAAAGTTAAATTAAATGTATCTTTTATTAATTCTACATTTTATAAGACTATAAATCCACACTACTTCCAAGTATGTGTGATTTCCTTTTTCTTGCATACCACTTACAAATTAGAATTAAGTCATATACAGTGCAAACAAAAATGGGCAGAGCCTGACTACAATTATGAGTATTAATTTAATATATTAACTTCAGTTAATGGCTTAATATTATAATTTAATAGTATTAAATAAGTAAATAAATCTGAATAACTTAAGAAACTCGGAACAATATCTTTGGCATTCCAGTTCCATGACACTTTTGAAGGCCAGAGAATAAATAAATCCTTCATGATATTTGCTGGTCAAAATCAGATACCTCAAACAAAGAAGACAAATAAAACAATTAATTTGTTGTAGATATCTTTGTATAAAACAATTCCTTTGATTGTAGACAGTACTGTTTAAAATTATAGCTCCCCAAGCTTCCTGGTAAGGAATATAGCTTTACAGATATAGTAAAATTTGTTGAATAAAATCGTATTTCTACTTAATGACTATCATTATTGATGACAAATCTAGTTGCCAATCGATGACTTGGCTACTTCATTGACTAAACTGAAGGATCTTGAATATTCGAGAATATTTGCAATAACAATTACTACTCGAGTTCCGTTGTTGTATTATTACCTCCCGAATTTCTTGGTAAGGAAAAGAGTTTTACTAATATAGTAATGGCTTTAAAATATTCTGTATCGTTAATCCTCAAGCTTTGACATCAATTTGATGTCCTGTTAATGAGAGTATAAAAATATGAGAGAAAATATCAGCACGAATAATTGAATACGAAGAAAGTGATTCAATAAAATCCTTCTTTGGAATATTTTCAAGTCTGATACAACTAGTGAATTATCCAGCTTGAGTGTACCTGTTTATTGCAAGTGCAGTTTTATGTGTATTCCTGTTTTATGTCCAAAACAAAGAGTCTGTATCAATTATTGATCTTACTCGACTGTTTATTATACATTCACAGAATGGATTTTGAATTATATAAAACAATGTAAATTATATATATATATATATATATATATATATAGAATAACATCATAAATTCATCGACTAATTCTTAAAAAGAATTAAAAAAAATTACAAATCTTTTTTCTGGATGTTTTTTTAAATTTAGCAGTTAAGCCTATATTTTGTTTCATTTCGGCAAGATATAGATGGATAGGGTTAAAAAATTGAATTGAAATTGAATTAACATTTTAGGTTTGAAATTAATTGAACATCCATACAATAATTTCGAAATCAAACTGCTGTATTTAATTTTATAGAAGAAGACTTATCTAAAGGTATTAAGCTATCAGAAAACAAATATTTATTTTGGAGTCTAGTATTCAATATATGAATACATTCTACCGTTATATCTTTTGGATCAAACAGAAAACAGTATTTTTAACAGTATTTTGTTAAAAAGAGTAAATATTTTGTGTTTTATATTTCATGACTTTGATTGCATTAAGGAAACTCTGTATTAAAAATTATATTATCCTCCAATAAACATATCGGTAGTAAAATAGCATCAATGATATGGTTACTTTGAAAACAATAGAGGTTTAAAATGAAAATTCAATATTAATTACTATTCACTGTTTGCAGAAGTAGTCGAATCTCATAAAAGAATGCATTGAGATACGGAGAAATCAGTCTTCTGACAGTTCAATAGTTGAATCGCGAAGGAAAGGTAGCGTATGAGAGGATTAAGCGCATCGTAAACATATGAAAGATGGGCCCCGTCATCATTTTACATCTGCGTCTTTAGCTTTCCTTGAGGAATACGCCGAGAATAGAGACATTGTTTTGAACTGTTTACACTGCATGAATTTGAATTATTTACTCCTTTGAATTTGTACTGTTTACTCCACATGAAGGTATTTTGAATTGTTTACTCCACATAAAGCTATTTTGATCTTTTTACTTTTCATTACTGGAAAAACATGCAATTTCTCCTGTATTCACTATTTGTTTAGCAGAAAATTACAAAAAAGGTTAATCATTCATATGAGTCTACTTGTATCATGTACTGCATAGGGTGATTGAAAATTTTATTCTTTGTATACCAAACTGCGAGATATGTCAAGTTCATGCTGTGAAAAAATTGTGATATGCGCATTTTCTTAAGAACAATTTATCTGATGCCCAATTGCCTTATGCTCCCCATACTGCGACTACTACACTGAAGTGACAAAAGTCATGGGATAGCAATATGCAAATACACAGATGGCAGTAGTATCGCAGCGAAAAAGTATAAATGCGCAGTTCGTTTTCCAGAGCTTTCATTTGTGTTCAAGTTATTCATGTGAACAGGTTTTTCGTGATTTATGGCGGCACGACGAGAATTAACAAACTTTGAACATGGAATGTTAGTTTTAGTTAGACGCATGGGTCATTCCATTGCGGATATCGTTAGTGAATTCAACATTCCGAGATCCACAGTATCAAGAGTGTGCCGAGAGTATGAAATTTCAGGCATCACATCCCATCATGGACAGCGCAGTGGGCGACCACCTGCACTTAACGACCGAGACCGCCGACGTCTGTGTAGAATGGTCAGTGTTAATAGACACGCAACACTTCGTCAAATAACTGCAGGAATCAATGTGGGACGTACGAGGGACGTGTCCGATAGGATTGTGCGGCGAAATTTGTCTTCCTTGGGCTATGACAGCGGAAGACCGACTCGAGTGACTTTATTGACAGCACGACATCTCCTGCAGCGACTCTCCTGGGCTCGTGAGCATATCGACTGGTCCCTAGACCAGTGGAAAACCGTGGCGTGGTCAGATGAGTCACGATTTCAGTTGTTACGAGCTGATGGTAGAGTTCGAGTGTCGCGCAGACCCCACGAAGCCATGGACCCAAACTGTCAGCAAGGCACTGTTCAAGCTGGTGGTGGCTGCATAATGGTGTGGGCTGTTTTTACATGGCATGGAATCGGTCCTCTGGTGCAACTGAACCGATCATTGACTGGAAATGATTATGTTCACTGCTTGCAGATCACTTGCAGCCATTCATGGACTTCACGAACCCACACAACGATGGGATTTTTTATGGATGACAATGCGCCATGTCACCGGGCCAGAACTGTTCGCGATTGGTTCGAAGAACATTCCGGACAATTCCAGCGCATGATCTGGCCACCTAGATCACCCGATATGAATCCCATCGAGCATTTATGGGACATCATCGAAAGGTCCGTTCGTGCCCAAACTCCTGCACCATCCACACTTTCACAATTATGGACGTCTATACAGACAGCATGGCTCAATATTCCTGCAGAGGACTTCCAACGACTTGTGGACTCCATGACATGTCGAGTTGTTGCACTTCGCCTGGCAAAAGGAGGACCGACATGATATTAACAGTCATCCCATGACTTTTGTCACTTCAGTGTATATATGGCATCATCTACTGGCAAATTTTCATTTATTTTAGAACCTTTTGTATCAGTATGACTCATTGTTATGGCCCTCAAAATTCACATATGATTAATTACTTCTTTTATCTTTATTTCGATGTTATTTAGTTGAAAAATGAGAGACAGTACAGCGTGATTATAATTAAAGTTCCCTTTTGAAATGGTTATAAAATGAAAACTACTGGACCAAATGCCATTAAACCTAGTAATAATTTAAAGGAGGTTATGGGAATTTCTTTTACGAAAAAAAGTTCAAAAATTCACCACCGGGGAGATTGACATTTTATGTAATGTTGTTAAGCAAAAATAGGAGATAAATACTCCTGTTTAAAACGTGTTTAATCGTTTTTGAAGCATGTTACAAATTATATTCAGCGTGTGTTATCTGAAAAACATTGTTTATGGTGGTAATCTAAACAATTTGAACAATTTAATCTAAACAACCTTTCCTCCTGATATACTATGACGCAGTTTGGCCAGACATGGCTCTTGCGTCATTAAACAACACAAACCAATCCTGATATACTAAGAACATCTGTTGAGAATGCAGTAGTGCGATTTAATTTGATTTCAGAAAACGGTGTAAGTCACATTAAACATATTTTAACACATTTCAGAAACTATTAAATACATTTTCATGTCCTACTTTGCTTGACAATAGTGTATAGAGCGCCATTTCCCCCGTTGATGAGTTTTTGAACTCTGAATAATTTGAATTGATTTTGAGTAAGTTTGAACTTTTAATAATTATGGCGGAAAAGAAATTGCCATGACCTTCGTTAAACTATTACCAAGTTTGATAATATCTTGACCAATAGTTTTCCCTTTATAAAAATTACAAAGTGGAATTTTAATTACCCCCCCCCCCCTGTGCTTTGAGAAGCATCTAATATCTGGTCTCTCAAATGCTATCTTCTATGCTATAGATTTTTAAAAACAATTATCAAAATTTAACTATGAATGAAAAGGATTGTAAAATATTACATCTTTTTAAAGAAAGTAATAGTTTCATGGTAAAACAACATGGATATTTAAAAAAATATATGCTGCTTTTTAATTCCATATCGGAATTGTTCTCGGCTGAATATTCAAAACAGAAGTCCGTCTATGTGTGTCGCATGCATTTTCATTAATTAAAATTCTAAAAATATCCCCCACCAAGGTGCATATTCTCATCATCCAAAAGCTCACTTGGTGTACAGAATCGAATCCATTTGTGCTAAATTTTATAGTTCTAAATCAAATTGTCTGATTAGGCATACATACACGCAAAAATATTCTTTTATTATTTGTTTATATACATATTTTAATACCAAAAATGCTTTATCTAAAGGAAAGACATGAAACAAAGTATAATAGAAAGCTGAGGAAATGGGAAATATATCAGAAATAAGATTGTTTATAAAATTCTATAGAATCTTTGTTGCCATTTTCTATTTGGTTGATATTCCCCTTTGATGTTTTTCCATTCTGTATAGCATATCCACTACTTGGATGGATTTTGTAAACTCCAGATCTTCCTTTTATATCTTCTTACTATTTTGTAGATATCAATTTCACCTCATATACAATATTGCAGTCTAGACCTAGACAATATTTTGGTTTTTTTTATTCAGGGATTCCAGGTGAAATTCCGCATATTTTTTCTTTCTAATTATTCAGAGTTATACTTATTTCTTCAAAAAACACTATGTTTCAGTGCTATGTTTTTCTGATTTTTCAAGTCTTTTTAGATCCAATTAGGTAGTAAATTTGAACAGGACAGATATATTTTTCCAATAATCCTTTTTTTTAAAATTGATAATTACATTCTTAACTTTAAACTTATTAATTTATTTAATAAGTTTATTTTAAGTTTTATTAATTAATTTTCAATGGTTTTTATAATAATGATTAATTTTATAAATGATTTTATTCATAGTTTTAAGTATTAATTATTTTTTAATGATTTCAAAGAAAATTTGAAGGATTAATTACTTTTTTAATGTTTCAAATGATAATTAAACTGGGTTAAGGTAAAAAAATGACAGAGTAATGAATTTTAGCAAATACCCGGATTTTTTTTTCTATTTAGGATAGCAATTAGTAACAATATTGGTATTCTCTAAGTTAATCAAAATTTAATCATGAATAAATCTCCATCCATTTATTAAGTAATTTTTAATTAATTTTTCTCGTAATAATGCAGGAAAAAATTAGCTAGAGAACTTGAGAAAGCTGTACCCATTGGAATACCCATAATGTGTTTATAAAAATTAATACCATTGAAAACATAATTTTTGATAATATTATAATTGCATAAAACCAGCTAATTATTTTTATTAATGATATCTTCATTTAAATATTCGTCATATATAATATAGACATTTATTAATTGCAGGTTGGTATATAAATTTTCAAAGTCCAAAGTATTAATTTTATAAATTTTGTTACCCTTTAAAAATTCCAAAACATATTTGTTTTTATTAATAACAAAGCTATCTTCGTTTTCAATTTTATTTAGGATAATTTTTAGATTTTCAAAGAAATGTTTCCCCATGTAGTACTTATAACTGCCAGTACTACAGGTAACGAATCTAAATTTGATTGGTTTTTTAATGAAATTTTACAGTTGGAAACAAATGCGGTTTTTTGTGGTTCGTTGTAATTTTTGGTTGAATATTCTTAGGTAGTTTTATTATATATATTTTTGTTTTAATTGGTGATATTTTTAATGTTGCTTATTTCGTGTTTTTTGCTATTAAAATTGGTATGTCTCTTTTGCCTCAAATTTTGGGTCACGAGGGGTCAATACTTGTGGACACTGCAATATTTCCTCACAGAAAAAATCCCTTATTTTGAATCATTGGATGATAATTGAAAAAGTCTAAAGGCCGGATATACCACTATGCTGCTGCCACCACTATGCTGTATATATATATATATATATATATATATATATATATATATATATTCGAAATACCAGGACAGAAATATAGTAGTATTTCGATCAATATACAAATTTTCAACCTTTTTGAGTTTAAAAAAATCATTTTTGTATCATATCTGTCTCCTAACAAAATAATTAAAAATATTAATGAAACTAGAGAAATGAAATCTAGTGTTATTTTATTATCATATTTATAATCTTTTTTCCATATTTGGACAAAATTGGTGAAAAAATCTTTCTCAGCTTATATGAATACGATAATTTTAAATTAGTGAAATTTTTAGCATAGTTTTTTCATCAGAAATGTATTTATGCATTAAATTTTAGAACAAATTCATGAATCATTTTATTATTATGTGCATTTAAGCTGATATGATAACTCACACGAAAAATTTCAGATAAAAAAAATGGATATGAGGAATTATAATCAAACAAATTGTAATATATTGTATGTCTTTGCTTGAACTGAAAGAAAAAATTAAA
The DNA here is from genome assembly GCA_026543055.1 of Argiope trifasciata. Taxonomy (NCBI): domain Eukaryota; kingdom Metazoa; phylum Arthropoda; class Arachnida; order Araneae; family Araneidae; genus Argiope; species Argiope trifasciata. The sequence goes on from JAPMOQ010062643.1 coordinate 116,449, forward strand.
TGTATTTTAAAATCTGTATAATCCTAAGAATTCTACAATGACTTCTTTAAGGCTAGATTTGATTCATACTGAGCTAACTTTTATGTTACATTTTTTTCCCCAATACCTTTTTTGATTCTATTTTTCAACTGTTAGGTTAATTTTGACAAACAAAAACTCCCCCAAAATAATTTTAAAAAAAGTTTAAATAATTTAATCAGCTTAGTTAATAATTAAAATTTTAGTTGCTTTCACTGCTGCTTAGCTTAATTTATCTAAAATAAAAATAAACAATAAGAAAATAGTAATTCTATTATTCATATCAAATTGTACTTTGCATCATTTTGTCCCCTTTTCTCTGTTTTGGCATTATAAAATAAATAGCTACTGTATAATTGTTATTTTAATGAATACCTTTTTTAATAAGCATCTTAAGATAAAAGCGAATTAGTTAGAGGCGTTAATGTATTCACATACGCTCTAAAAATAAAAGACTAGCAGTAAATTAAGTTACTACGTAATTGTAAAATGTAGGGAAGCGACACATATTCACCCAATTTTCTTTTAAACACTTTTGGAATAAAAGAATAAATGCAGATTAAGTGATTGAAAGAAATATCATGATTGTATCAAAATTTTAGAAATGAAGTATCAAAATTCACCCAAATTTTAGCGTATCAAAATTACAATGATTAAAAGAGGACGTAGGGAAATAAGACGTATTTTTCATTACTTTTTTTCGAATGGAAAATAAATAAATAAATGAAATAATTGAATTAATCAAAAAATTGAACGATTTATAATTAGTTGAATTGAGGAAAATCATAATTTTCATTTTTTTACTCATAAATTATAATAAATAGTTCTTTAAATGCTATTTAATAGATATTATTTTAATTACAATACTTTTTCCTAAGAGTTAATTGCCCTTCGTTTGATGGAACATTTATTTTTAAATAATATGAAAATGAGATCAATTTGTAAAAACGTCTTTCGTAATATAAGAATGCAATCAATCTTCTTTAGATGTTTTTAAATGCTTACTATCTATGCGAAGAAATGTTTATGTTGTCCATTTAATAACAAGAAATTTGGGCAATTTCTCCTATCAAGCATAAAACTAATTAATAAATAACAAGCTGGTATAAAAAAAGTGCATAACTTTAGATAAAGGAATTCAAAATAATGGAAGAAAAAAAGGTTATAACAATGAATAAGAATATTATCCAAATGATGGTTTTTAAATTTTTTTTTCATTTTCCTTAAAGTTATTTGAATATATTGCGATTAACTTCGAATTTTTATTGCATCAGTCTCTTTTTGACGACCATTCCCCAAAGAAAAAAAAATCAATATTGATTTATTTAATCATGTTTGAAATCTTTAGAAGACTTTTAAACCAGGAACCGATTATCTTTTTTCTCCTAGCTTTACCTTCACAAATTAATTAAATATCTGAGATTTAAGGACTCTGTGGCAACACCTTCCATAAAACCTAGAATTTGCTTTCTGATTTTATGAGTCTTTTATGCATTTTGGAAGGTGTGAACTTCTGGGAAATGATTCAGTAACAATTTTAATGAAAAGTTTTGAAAAGTTAGTAACCTTTTTTAATGACTTTGACAAAAGCTAAAATTACTGTTATAATTTGAATAGATTTCTCATTTTTATCAAGGATACAAAATTGTTTAAAATAATTTCAGATTAATTCTGTTAAAAATAATAAACTTTTTTCTAATTATAATTTCTGGTTCTGTGTTTAAAATTTAGCTATTCTTTGTTCCAAACGAACTCTTCATGCAGTTATTTAAGCTAAAGCAGAGATATTTATCAAATTCAAAATGCAATTAAAAAGCAAGGATTTATCTCTTGTCTTGTTTAAATTTGATTTAAAACATTGCCCTTAAATTATTCTCTTTTTGGAAAAAGGTAGCTGTGTTATTTAATCCTCAAAAGTTACGAACTGTGGTAATATGCGTAAAATTAGAGCATTTCTAGGATTAATACAAAACCAGACTTTTCGAAATACCGGGTTTTGAATTCAATGTTTTCCTCGGTTTCGAATTCTTGTCAAAAGACAGAATAGTAAAAAAATTATTTAATTTATATAAAATATCAAAAAACAATATCAATATCAAAGTCAAAGTCATAAAATATCAAAAAATTAAGGACTATGCATACAATGTGTAAAAAAAGTCACCGTACGCGGATACGAATGACAATCAAAGTTTAATTTGTCACACAAAATTCATAATGATAAAAATGAAAACTTAAAAATGAGTTAAAACTAATATTATTTAATATTTATTCATATGAAAAAGATGATAATACTGACAAAATTAAATAATAAATCTTAAAAATTCAAAAAATGCCGTAAACATGGAACAAAAAAGTCTCCGTACGGTGCCCTAGCACACGAAAAAAGTTTACAAAAATGCAAAATACATTTAACAAAAATACATTTAATGATCAGTGGGCCCTCCTTTGGCCTTTATCACCTCTTTTAGACGTTGTGGCATTACCCCCACAAGTTTTTTTATTGTTTCTGGAGAAATATTACATCAAATACTACTAATGGCACTTTTGAGCTCAATTTTGTCTTTTATGTCATATTTTTTAAGTTGTTGGCCAATTTCTTCCCACAATTGTTCGATGGGATTTAAATCGGGTGACTGGGGAGGGCTAGGAAGTTGTTGTTTAACATGGTAAAGGCACCACTCTAGGCAAATCTTAGAGGTATGTTTAGGATCGTTGTCCTGCTGAAAAGTAAATCCAGTTCCAAGAGATAGTTTATCTGCACTGGATAACACATTTTGTTTAAGGATATCCAGATATCTATATCGATCCATATTTCCCTCGATGAACTGCAAAATCCTACTCCAGAAGCACTCATACACCTCCACACCATAACAACGCCACCACCGTGCTTCACAGTTCCGCATAAATTCTTAATTAGCATTTGTTCGTTTGGTTTTCTATACACCATAACTCGGCCATCTGACCCAAATGTTAAATTTTGATTCATCGCTAAAAAGAATGGATTCTCAAAAAGATAATGGCTTGCTTACATGCTTCTTTGCATACTCGAGGCTCTTTTTCCTGTTGCACAAACTTATATAGGGTTTCTTCCGGGTCGCACGTCCATGATAACCACTTTTTTTAATGACATTTCTCACGGTTTGAGAGAATGGATTCCCAAAAAGATAATGGCTTGCTTACATGCTTCTTTGCATACTCGAAGCTCTTTCTCCTGTTGCACAAACTTATATAGGGTTTCTTCCGGGTCGCACATCCATGATAACCACTTTTTTTAATGACATTTCTCATGGTTTGAGTTGAGACTTAAATGTTGTAACTAACCATTAAATCAGCTGCCAACTTTGGTGCACTAATTCGTGGAATTTCTTGAACTTGGCGTATGATGTTTCTTTTATGTACGCGATTTAATTTTGACAGCCTCCCGGATCGATCTCTATCCTCAAGTGAATAAAGTTTACGATATCTTTCAACAATATATTGCACAGTAGACTTCGATTTTTTAGTCCTTTCACTAATCCTTTTTATGGATAATCCATTTTTTTGCAATTTAATCATTAATTCCCGAATAGCTCTGGGAAATTCCATTTTGAGACGACCAAGAACAAACTTGAACTCAACAACTGTCGGAATGTTGTTTTCTTATCAGTGATTAACTTTCTGAAGTCAAAGATTTATTGCGGGCCTGTTTTAAACACTTCAGAAAAAATTAGCATTACGCGTAAGGAAACCTTTTTTGCATTGCAATTTTCAATTTACCTTAGATATTGCAAATAATATGCTTTTCTCTTTTTGTAAAAATGAAAATTTATAAAAATCTCTTTCTATAGACTTATAGTAAACACATATAGATAGTATTTAAACAAAAAAATGCAATACTTTACAAATTATGCTCATTTATTCTTAAATTTAGTGACCGTACGGAAACTTTTTTTACCCACTGTATATATTTCTTACACAAAATAATGAAAACTCAAACGAAAATTGTAAAAAATATTTATATTATTTTCACTAAATTTAGTTTTTCCTGAGAAAATAGGATTTAAGAAAAACATAAAATATCCACTGAACGATGGTTAAGTCTTGTTCTTATTTTGGAAACAATATTGCCTGAAATTAAAAACACTCGTTCACTAACCATTTAGCTTGGTTTTGTAGTTTTCATGGCATCAGCATGAAATCAGGAATAAACCAAATTTGATTAACTTAATAATTTCAAAGAAATTTAATAATTGTTTATGCATCTAAAAATTAAGAAGCCTCCTTTAAAATGTTTTTGGTGTTTCTTAACCTTTCCTAATTTTTATTTTTATTTTGTGTCATTTTAATTTCTCATCAAAAGATTGAAAAATGATACTTTTTTTTTCTTTTGCCGTCTTTGTTATCTTACATTGTAAGAATGTCTTGAACATCTGCTCTTGGTTTCATATACTTTGGGATTCGGCTAATCTTATCAATATATTCAAAAAATTCTAAAGAGTATTTGAATTAAATTATTAAAGTTATTGAAAATTAAATTAAAATACTGTTTAACATTTAAATTATATCAGAAACTTTTGAGCGCTGCTGATGCAACTATTCATCTAAATAAAATTTAAGAAGATTATAGAGCAATGTTAATATGTTGGATTTGTTATTAAACAATCAAGGGTAGATAAAAAATAAGTAATTTACAAAATAAGTAAATAAAACAAGCAAATTAGTAAAAAACAAGTAAGTAAAAAACAGGTAAATAAGTACAAAAAAAGCAAGGGAAAAAATAAGTACATGAAGTTATATATTAAATGCATAAAGTTTCAAGTCAAGGGGAGCAAGAACACAATGCTTATGAATATATTGCACATAAAGTTTGCAAATGATAAAAAAGGAAACTCTTGCAGGTATTTTGAAATAAACAATTCTTTATGAAGGAATACGAAATAAAACAGAAAAGCATATACATTGGTTAAAAGTTGTTTGGAGTTAATTTTTCTTTTCTGAAAATAAGGATCTTAAGAATAATTAGATTAATCCTTATGCAAAAAAAATTTAATAAATAACGAATGCTTAGAAAAAAATTGTATTGAAATCTCTAAGAATTACTATTTAATTTATTAATAATGTTCTAAACGTCCTTTTTCTTCTAATTAAAGAGTTAATTGCCATTTTGTTTATAAATTTTCCTTCAAGATATTTTGCGAAACACATTATGGAATATGAAAAAAACTATAGAATGAACAGAAAACTAGAGTAATAATTAGGTTTATTTTTAAAATACCAAATGAGAGTGAATCAAAAATAATTAATTGAATTCAAAAACATTTAATCCGGATTAGGCAATTTTTGTTTAACTCAGTGCATTCGATATACTCAAAATACAGTTTCTTAAATAAAAAATAGAAATACAGTTTCTTAAATGATAAACAGGAAAGAAATCAAACATAGTAGGTGGTGCATAATTTTCGAAAAAAAAAAGCATTGTAACATGGGAGGAAGATAAATCTAAAATTTGAGCTTTTTAATGTAGATTCACAAATAACTCAGAGGATTAAAGAAGGATTTATTCCTCTTATGAATCGAAGGTATAAAAGTTTTCTTTAGGTCCTTCTATTTTGTTTTAAACTGGCATAATTCAATAATTGGAAAACCGATGTGTGCTTTGGCAACAAATTAATCATTAGAGCCTGGCTGTTTACAGGGGATTCTGGGACATTCATTCAAGTTGAAAACAAATGTAGACATGTTTCCCCTGAGAGCCTTCCCAAAAGAGCAGTATACTAATTCTTCACATATTAGAAATAATAGTCTATTCCAGCTGTTGCCTAGGCGGAGCAAGATCATTTGAATTAAAAATAGAAAGATATTGCTTCATTATTAAAGAGAATAATGACATTCACGTATTTATAAATATCATATTAAGTGAATTATAGGCACCAGCAATTTTTTTATGTAATATATTCCGAGATGTATTAGTTGAAAAGATGCATAATTGCATAAAATTTATAAATATCTCAATTTATTCATTTTTATTACAAAAATGACATTCACTCATTTTAAATTAAGTTGAGTTATTTAGAAATCATTATAAATAATTAAATGTGAAAACTAATTTTACCATATAATTATTATTAATCATTTAACTGCTCCATAAATTTAAAAAAAACATTTTGTAGATGATTTGAAAGAAAATTATTTGCATTTCTTTTGCTAGATTAAGACAGATATTCTTATGACAGATAATTGTCATAATTTGTCATAATTTTTATAATTCCATATTCGCAAAATATTATAGAAATTATAATTACTGTAAATGTTATGGCATATTATTCTGTAATTTCCTCATACCAGTATGCATTAGAAATAACTAATTTTATCTTTATTACATGAATTTAAAATATCTACCGAATTATTATTTAAATTAGAAACTAAGAACCCCAAATTAATGAGTTGTATAATTCACATTTACAGGTGAAATCCACTCAAACTTCCTATACATTTATATAATTTTTTTCTTAGAAAATTTTATTAAATACGTTAAAGCACGCGATAAATAGTCATATTTATTTACATTTTCGTACCAGGCGATTTCTCTGAGTCTGTTGTTTTAATTTAATCTCACAAAAGGTCTCTCTTGATTTTAATATGGCAGTTTCCTAATGATACTCGTTCTATTTTTTATAAAAAAAGCTTCAAAGATTTGTGTTCACATTAATTTTAATTAATTACAATCGTTTTTGAATTGCCTGTCAAATATATCTATTTGTAATTACAATAAAAGTTTAAATTAGTTCTGTCTGTGTATTTTGCCTCCATGAATGCTTAAATTGTTGTGATTGTATTCATTATTTTTATCCATATTAAAAAAATATTTGCAATATAATGCTCCTCTTCTTTTCTACAATAAAATCTGAACCGAGGCTCTAAAATAAAATTCCCCGTCTTCTACCGTTTAGTGACAATGATATCAAGGATAAATATAAGAACTCAATTCTCAAGTTCGGAAGATATGCAGCTGTAAAGATGTGATAAAAAGAGTGATCCACATTTGAATCTTAACAATATTGAGATAGATTCATTGTTGCACAAGTTTGATTTCACTTTGATAACAAATAAGCAAACAAAATATGATAAGTTTTAAGTTTTGTTTATTTTTAATGCAAGTGATATGTTAAGATGGCAATAAAAAATAAACTGCAATGTGTATAAAGTCTGCTACGTTAAAATCGTAGTTCTGTATCAACTTTCGAACGCATTGTATCTATTCCATTTCTGTGATACAAAACTGAGATTGTGCAAACATACCATGTTGCATAAATAATTCCTCAAGTCAAATATGGAACTCTCTCACTAATTTTCTGAAAGAAATTCTAATATTTGGAAAGTGTAATAGAAACTACATTGGTTCTGCGATTGCTGAAATCAGTAGATTTCTGTTTCTTGATTACTGAAGTCTACTGTATAAAAGCAGGAAACTAATCTTTCAATATTGTGGATGCTCAGGATTGATCTTATAATTTCATTTCAATGTTACCATTACTATGTAAGATATAAAAACACCCCTTCAAACACAGCATAGGTTTTTACATAAGAAATATTCCAGAATTTCTAATAATTAAATTTGAAAAAGGGGGGAAAAGTTCAGGGAAATGTTATATTCAAATATTATGTCTAGACTACAATAATTTTTTCATTGAAAACTTTCTAGTAATTTCGTGTAGTAAGAACCTTTGCATGACTTTGAATTATAGATGTATGAATATAGTTGAAATGTATTCCCAATGTCAAGAAACAAGTAAAAATTTAAAATATATGAGATGTCTTTTGTGAAATTTTGTGCAAAATGTCTCTAAAAAATGTAAATAACATATTAATTTATCATTTCGCATGGAATTTTTTTCTGATCCACTTAAGGTATATTCTCACGTCTGCAAAGAAATCTTTCAGTAATTCAAGGAATTTTGATCAGTCTTTCTAAGCAGTCGAATATAATGCTACATACAAATTTATCTCTTGCAAAATTTATAAGAGAATTATATGAATCAAGATCAAATAAGAAAAAAAAAACCCAATTTATGAATTTGGGAAATTAAGATGGTATAATAGTTATTTTAAATTTTACAAGCTGATTTTTTAAATTCAATACTAGTTTAGCTTCTTATTCCTGTTTGATCATCTTAACACTATAAGTACTAAATAAATGTGGTCATTCGCCTTTTTTTGTTGCATCCAAATGCAGCAATTGTTGAAAGAAACAATTGTAGCAATAATGGTGCTCCCAAAACAATTGTAGCAATAAAGGTGCCATAAAATTTTGTCTTATCCATTCGTAGTTCTGCTTAATGGGGCTTCAGTAGCCTGGTGGATAGATCTCACCATTCAGACCGGATGTTCTAAATTTGAGATCCTGATTACTTCGTCGTGTAAGTAGATCTGGTATGCTATAAATCGAGTGGGCTCAGATTCTGACTTTAAAAAATTTACCTAGGTTGTATATCCCAACCTTCCAACTGTATCTATGCCAAATTAGATAACTTTAAGTCCTTTAGAGCTTCTATTCACACACCTTCAACTTTATTAGTAAAGAATACTACTTCATAAGTAATGCATTAGTAACTACTTCGTTAATAACTACTGCATTAGTAACTACTTCATTAATAACTACTGCATTAGTATAACTACTTCATTAATAACTACTGCATTAGTAACTACTTCATTAATAACTTCTGCATTAGTATAACTACTTCATTAATAACTTCTGCATTAGTATAACTACTTCATTAATAACTTCTGCATTAGTATAACTACTTCATTAATAACAACTGCATTAGTAACTACTTCATTAATAACTACTGCATTAGTAACTGGAGTATTATTTTAGAACAATTATCTATAAGCAGTTCTGCTGTCATCAATCTCATACGCTAAATACTCCGCACCATTAAAATAATCATAAGAAATTGAACTTTAAGTAAATAGAACTAAAATCCATATTCCGAGTTCACAAAGCAATGTTTTTCTGATGTGATTTCGGTATATTTTTGTATTTTTTAACATCCTTAATTTTTCTTTCGGTAATTTTTTAATTATTCTGCATACGAATAAACCTTATTTTAAGAGAATAATTAATAGGTTCGAAGTATGAGCGTTTGCTAGAAATTTAAGCAAATTTTTATTTATTTCCAATTATGAAATTCAAATGATTCACCTTTAAGATATTTTTCATTTATAAAATAGTTATTATTTGTTATCTGTTTAAAATAAACGTGGATAAAATGATTACATTTAGTTTTTGGATGTCTTTAGCAGCCGGCTAAAATTCTTCGGTATTAGTAGTTATAAAAAAGCTCAAATTAAATATTTATATAATTTGCACTTAGGGAGAGAAAATTGAATTTTTCAGCATTGAAATTGTGCTTGTACTACAGGGTATGTTTCATACTTTCCTTATATCTCAGACGATTACTTAAAAAAAAAACTCTTTTAGTTCAAAGAAAATTCAATGTACTGCAATATTTTCATTACGTAAGTGCGTTTTTATATTTTTATTCATCCAATTATATTTCAGGAAAGAGTCAAGAGAAATAAGACCACTTTTTGAAAAATGAAGAACTATGAAACTTTTCATTCTTTCTTACTCGATAATTTAAGTATACAAATTTCTGAGCATCTGTAAGTATAAAAAAAAGATTTTTAAAACATTAATTAAAAGCATACTTTAAACAGAAACATACTTAACCCCGGAAAGCAGGGCTTAATGCTATTCATGTTGAATTTGTGATAGTTGAAAATAACTATAAAAAGTAACCAATAATTTGTTCACAATTTCGCTATAACTGGAATATATGAGTTAAAATGCAATGAATATAAGGCATTTTAATTTTAAACTTATATTCTAATATTTGCCTTATATAAATGAATTTTTTTGAAAACTGTTTATAATTCCTAAGATTAAAGTTCAAATATTTATTTATGAACACAAATAAACTTTAAAGGAAACATGGGCTGCATATTTATTACTAGATTGTGATAATTAAACTGAAAAAAATGGAAAACATCAAACGATATTCCTGCATCTTTGTGAGGCGAGATTAATTAATTATACATAAGAACCCAAACGATAAATTAGTAACGCCAGCGGAAGATGACAGCACATCACAGAAACGACGGACATGTATCCTCGTAATTCCGTAAACAATAATAAACCAAAAATGTAGGATTATATATTTTTTGGAGTAATAAAAGTGATTTGTGTTTCAAGATTTTATTAACATAACTTATTGGAAATAAATATAAAAATAATTAAAAGAAATGTCGTACTGAACAAAATTGTTAGATAACAAAATGAGCATAATTTGAGCTGTCATTATGGTGTAAAATTTAGTATGCAATAATATTATTAATATTTTATTGAAAAATTTCAGAATTTTGCTGAATTCTCAATTAAATACGAAACATTTATTACTTCGAGGAGCACATTTCTAGCTGCTAAACTATAATTGTTGAGTATTTGATAGTTTTAGAGGATCTTGCACACTCAAGATACAAAGTTATTCATTTTTATTTGTTGTAAAGATGGTTCTACAAATATTTATGATACTGAAAATTTAAAAAATATCTTTATTCTTAGATTATTACAAAAGTATAATTTTGGGAAAGAAGTATTCTCTGAATACAATTACAGTTAAAAATAATAGTAAATAAATTAAAAACCGACGTCAAAGTTAATATGCAATTCAATGGAGTAAATTAAGTGACATATAAAGGTTTGTAATTGGAGAAAGTACTTGAAGAATCTGGATAGTTATCTTAAAATATGACTAAGATTTGATACTCAGTCATATGAATTAGTCGTTTGGTGTCAGTGTAATTAATGTAAAGTCAATGTCACATGAAGTGATTTTTAACATTGGCATTGGGTTGTTATAATTATTATTTGATATCCATTCGCATATATATATATATATATATATATATATATATATATATATATATATACATACACACACAATAATTGGTTAAATTACACTATAGTGGTAAAAAATAACGATAAAATACATAAATGAAAATGTTTCTGATATACTTTAATTAATTCTCACTTTCCTCTTCGGTTTCTTTTTAAATCTAAAGATAGAATAATTGGCGTTTTAAGCAATATCAAAATACACTACGGAAATGATGATCATGTTTTGTTAATTACTTTAATAAATAATAAACTGAAATAAGATAAATGAAGTTGAAGTAAGCAATAACAAAGCGAAACTATATTATTAAACAGTTTGTTGCAGCTAATCAAAATGAGAACTGTATAAGTGACTTTTGTTTTGATATTATTAATTCCGTTATATCTCAGATAAATATATGACTTCATGCATATTTTATACTGAATTTCAACAAAATAAATCAAGCATTGTCATTTCAATTTTATCAACAATATTGTATTTCATATGTATGAATATTTTTATGGAGCAATCTAGAAGAGAAGTTTTTTTTAATTATTTGCAATTATTTTTAATAAATTTTGAGCATCTATAACAGGCAATTTTAAAAAACTAGGAAAGCTTCAGGTATCTTTAAAATGATGCTATAAAATTTAACACTTCTTTATTAATAACTGTCAATAATTTAATACAAGTAATGCAACTTAATAATGTCCAGTAATTAAGATTTTTCATATGAGTGTTCCTTCAAAATTTCTATTAACGCTAATAATTTCATTATTTTTGTTCATTTAAAAAAATTAAATTGAAAATTTATCAAATATATAAGTACAGCGAAGCTATATATAAATACAAATGTGTACGTATAATTTTTGATATTTTATTCTGAAATCAAATTTTTTCACAAATATATAAATAAAAAGAAAACGATTCTACCAAGAGAGGATCATTGATTAAATGAGCTTCTAGAGTACATTGAATAACAATGCGGATATAACTTCTAAAATATTGGAATAAAATATAGAATGTGTAAGATTGCAAATATCTTTGTTTATTTCATTACTTTTATGCATTACTTTGTCATCGTAATTGAGTTTCAAAAATAAATTTGTTTTTTAATCTGCTAAAATAAATAGTTAATTCCGGAATACGTATTAAAATTTCTGGAGTGTAATGCGATTGTAAAAATAAAATTTAGCATTCTGTTAATACATTTTCAATATAATAAACACAAATGGGAGTTTTTAAAAACTATGCCAATTTTGAATTCTAGTTCAATTTCTGAACATCAGTTACTTATTTTTTAGGTTACTCTCTGTAACTCAACAGCTGTCCAGGATATCGCAAACATGATGCCCTGCATTATAGTGAATTCTTTCTTCGGCATACTTTATGCCTCTTCATTATAACGATATCAAGAGCGCACTATGTAAGTGCATGCTAAGGACTTGGCAAAATGACTGGAATCAAGAAGTAAATGATAAACTCCACGATGTAAAACCATACATTACGCCTTGGACTTCATCTTTCAATCGAAAATTTGATGTCTCTCTGATTCGACTGCGTATCGGCCATTCACGTATGACACACAGATACTTACTATTTGGAGAATCTCCGCCTGTCTGTGGCTCATGCAATGTTCCACTGACTATACGCCATGTTTTAATTGAATGTTCAGTTTTTATAGAGACCGTGTGAGCTTTTTTAACTTGTCTTTCCTTCTAGGGGAAAAACCTCACAAGAATTTATTCCCGTATTTTAAGAAAATCGGAGTTTTTAGTGAAATTCAAATTTTCTCATATTTTACTTACAGTTTTACAAGTTTTCTACGACGAATTTTATGGTATTAAATAGAATAACTCAATAAATGTCTTGTTTTTTCGGCGCAGCATATCCTAGAAAAGGATCTTGCGCCAGAAAATTACCATATCCTATCCTATCGGCATACCTTATGCACTACACTGATCCAGAATTGAGATGATTTATCACTTCCGAATCAGGGATTACATTCTGGAAGATTGTACGAATGCTGAGAAAAAAATCAAAATGAAACTTTGTCATTATTTTGAAATGTATGGAAAATAATATTAAGAAAAAATCATGCTAGCCATCTGTCAATGACATATCTAATACTATAATACGAGGAATGGTTGCCAAGTCGAAAATCACCCCAGAATTAATAAACTCCGGTAAACTTGGGGGTCTGGGGTTTTTGGCCACGAGGAATCGATTGGCGCTGGTTTTGAAGCGCTACGGTCGAGCAGTTCGGAGTTACAGATAGGATATTTTCAAACTTTATTAGTTCGCCATAATGGCTACTTAAATTTTCAAGCGGTAACGTGCTGCCATCTATAGCCAATATGGCGAATTAATAAAGTTTTATGTTTATGCTGTTATAGGTTTATAGTATGTTTCTTATGTATGTATATATGTTTGGTTTTTCTAAATAAATTTGTCAAAAATATTGAACTTCAACACACTTCAGTCTTTACCTTTACTTTACCTTTGTATAGAATAGTTCCTTTTCCAAACTCTAACTTTGTTTAGAATAGTTTACAATGGTGCACTTTAACCGGTTATCTTTTCACCAATGGTTTCACAAATTTTCTTATGGCATGTATTGTTTTGATAAATCACAATTGAAAATTTAAATCTTCGAGTTAGCTTCGATACCTGTTTTCTCCGAGCGGAGCTCGGTCACCCGCTGGTTAAGAAAAAATCATGCTAGCCATCTGTCAATGACATATGCTTATTAAAACTGTGGATTTGCAGTACATATTGAAATCAATTTTTAAGCTTACGCTTTTATTTTGAATCTTTGTGAGAGTTGAATATCCTTTTATGTAATATTTACTCTGGAAGCTCGATTATCATCGAAAAAAGAAAAGGAGGGATGGAAAAGTGAAGAGAAGATGGAGTATAAAATATTAAGAGAAATGCAGATTAGGGTGTTGTAAGATGTCCGGGAATGCCAACTACGCCCCTAACGAAACCCTTTCTTCCTTTTCATTTGGAGCCTTTAAACCTACAGCTAGACAAATCGAAGCTTGAAGTGTGGTTGACTGATTCCTTCTTATTTTCACTTTCATTCAAATTTTGGCATCGTTCTCAAAGTATTTTATGGCTTTTTTCTATTTTATTTCTCTTTCTTACTCGTTATTTATGAATTTCGATTTACATTTTTGTTGCCACGACAGACGCTCACCTGGCTTATCGAATATTCATTTATTTTTTAAAAATGTTAATCCACTAAATAAAGTTAATTACATGATTATGTAAAATGTCATAGAGATAAAAAGTGTATCAGGAGGAATAGATGATCATTTATTATTAAATATAAAAATGATGTTCACTGCAATAAAGTATTGCAAACTTATTATAATTTATTTTGGGGTGAGTATTATCGAATTGATTGAGCGAAGATAAAAGTTTTTGAGTGAAATGGAAGGTTCTAATACTTTTATCTGCTGAATCTTCATTTCAATATTCGCATAATTTTCTATTAATAAGGCAGACAAGAATTCCCAACAGGAGTGGTTTGTTTTATAATTTTTAAACATAAAAAAACACCGTAATTTTTAGCATTTAAATGAAATATTTTATACAACATGTGAATAGGATCAAGCTAATTTAAATTTGTATTCAATTATTTCGTCTTTGAAGAGACTGACGAAAAACGGCTTATAAATAAAAAGACGATAATCGAAATTTTAATGAAAACTTTTGACTATTAAAGATGTTTCTAATTCAAACTCATTTAAAATAAAACTTAAAATAATTTAAATATAATAGAAAATTAATATTTCGTAATAGTGAAAACAAAAATTATTACAGAATTAATTAATTATTACAAAACTGATTAAAAATTAAACATAATTTTATAATGTCAATAAATTTACATTATTAAATTATGTTACAATAATATAAAAAATCACTCATCTTCTGCTTAATCATACATTTCTAATTTTATAAAAAATATTAAAAATATTTTCAATCGGTGAATAAGTGTCTATGAGTATAAAAATACGATCAGCATTAAGTTCATGGAACGTTTTTAGCACTTTGACGAAATAATAAATTTTGAGTTTTTCTCTGGAGGTGAATGCACCAGTAAAGGGAAAGGGAATGGCTTTCTCACATTTTTCACCGTTATTGTTTTAATTAATGCCGAAAACAAAATGCATTTTGTTTATGTATTAATAGTGAATTTAAGAAATATCATACAGGTTAATTTACTTCTTAGAAGTCACCTTAAATCTTGGTGGTGGAGAAAAATGATATACAACCAAAGTACTTAATCATTACAATAATAACAAGTAATTAGGGATTTTGATGACTTATGATGAGGCATGACTTATAAATTAATGTAATGATGTATAAATAAAATCATTTAAGCAGTTTTTCTTTTCAATGCTTAATCAGACATACAACTTCAAAAATTACTGGGATTAATATCTAAAAAATTTCTTATATAATTTCTAAAACTGTTTTATTCTATTCCCATTTTTTAAAAATTTATGTAGATGGTAAATCTACATGGTAATGGTAATTTGATGAGCAATCGTTATGAATTATTTATTTTTAGTTTATGTCTATCATTATTATTGAATCTAACGTACAATCTCTACTGATTAAACTTTTACATTAGGTTCATACAAAAGTGTTAGGAAACACAATATGTATTTTGGATCCTTTTGTTTAATCTATAGAAATCAAAATTTGATAAAGAGCTACAGTTTCTATCACGATATTGGATGGCCTATTTCATTTATTTATGCTTTTATGTTTCTGTATTACGATGCGGAGATGCATGAATAACATGTAGATGACAAACGACACTCTTTTTGACATATTTCAATTAAAACTTTTGAAGCATCTTCATCTTTAAATGCCAAATTTTATGTATCTTTATATATCTTTAGTATTGTAACTATCTATAGACAGATTTCCTCTGAGTGGATGATGTTTAAAATGTGATAATAATTTACAAATTCCGAGTTTTTCTTCGAAAAATTTCTTAATTCCATAAAAAAAAGTTTTTTCATTCTTCCTCAAAGCGTTTTGAATCTACCGTTTTCGCAGGCAAAAAGAAACAATTCCAAAAATACTTTTTTTGACTTCGTTGAGTTTGAAACAAAATCCCCAGCTTGTTTTTTTTCTTTGTGCGATTACTTCATTTTCTTTATACTTCGTAGACCAGAAACGAAAAATGTTTATATTAAGAAAAAAACACGCTTCTAATTTTTTTTTGTTTTCAACCCTATATTAAGCCAGTTTCTTGGAGGATTTTCTCCCTTAACAGAACTTACTCACCGCATCCGTGTGAAAGGTACACCAGGGAACTAAATTGAATTTTCTTGTCCAGGTTTCGTCTACAGGTGCCATTGACAGAGAAAGAGGATTATCTTAATCTGTTGAAAGAAATTTAGGTATAATTTTTTCATCAGTATTGGGGGAAATAAGGTTTTTGAAACAATTCTCATTTTATATTCTTAAACTACAGACCAAACGGTCTGTGGGAGTGCAAATTATCTATTTGAAATTGAGTTTACAGGTTAGAATGTTAAACACCGAACATGGTAAATGTTTTAAATAAAAATAGTCATCGAGTATACTAAAACAATATATGTGGTATTGCTTTTTGGAATTCCCTTTAGATGCAGAACAGAAACTGATAATAATAAAGTTTCAAAAAAATTAAGAAAACTTCCTAAAAATTTTAGAAAAATAAACAGCAAACACTATTTCAAAACAACTAACTAAACAAACTATAATCAGAATTTAAAAAAGAACACAAGGGACTAAGAAAATTTTCTTTTAAACTAGTGGGAATTGTAATTATGATATAAATGCAATTCCCGAATGATACATCCGTAGTTTGGATAATGTAACCCGAATCGATTTGTTGCACCTTAAGATTACTTATTTGCTTTCATTTTTTGTTTATATGCGTAAATAAAAAGCGAAAGCTAATTTATTTTTTATTATATCATATAAGTAAATTATTATATATATAATTAATATGGATTTCAATAATGTGCAATAATATAATATTATAGCATAATTAAATCTCTAACCACATATTTTAAATGCAGTTTAAACGTATAATCATACACTAATCATATTACGGCGAACTCAAATGAGTAAATAATTTTATTAAAGATCCTAGCCACCTTTGAAAACCAATGGATTTACTGAAGATAAAAAAAGCAGTTTGTTTCAAATATCTTATTCATACTTCCATGCCCATGTATTCGTTAACAAACTATTTTTAAATATCACATTATCTTACATATGCTTATGTCCGTTATTATATAGCTTTTTCGAATGGGAACAAACTCCTATAAGTGCTATTAAGCAATAAAATACTACTATTAATAACATAATTTCTAGCATTCTGCCTTTTAACTTTCGATATTTGATTTTTTTCGTCATGACAACTTGTCAGATATTAAACAAATTCTCTTTTCCGTGGCTTCAATAATAATATAAATTCAACTAATTAAATATTTAACAAATTCTTCTTGAACGATAGAAAAATGAATATATATTTTCCAAAATGCCGAAATTCAGTAAAAATGTCATATTTATTGAACAATAAAAGATACCTTTTTAAAAATTTTTAACTGTATGAAATCTATTTTTGTTCAATAATATTTTCGCATATAACATTACGCGAAATATTTTAATATTTTTTATAATTTGTTTGGAAGAAACTTCATTGTTGGGGAAAATTCATGTCAGTTCTTAATTAATCAAAATTCTATTTGTAGTTTTATAAGTGTGCATGTACGTATTCAAAAAAGAATGGTAAAGAAAAGAAATTTCAGTAGTTGAAAATGAAATATTGAGACATTTTCTTGTAGACTGCCAACATACATACACATACGCACATATTCATCTTTACTATTGTTAAATAAAGTTATAGAAATCAGAATTGTTGTTGATAATTGTGAATGTAACTAATATAAAAGTTACGATATTAATGAGAATAAAATTAAATTCTTTCTAAGACCATTTTTAGATTTTTTTTAACTCCTATTCTTATTTAATTTCTTCTTTCTTTAAATCACATCAAACCGTGGCTTGGTTTGGAAGAATTTTATACCAAAGTACAGAAGAATGCATAGTGTTAGTGATAATGATTTTGAATGCTTGTGCTATGACTTGCAAAACAAACAAAAAACTTTAAATTTTCACTAGATTTAAATTATTTACAGAGTGATATTATAAAAATTGTTTAATTATTGTAAAATATATAAGTGACATCGATATTATATCCTTTTAACCTTTTGCCTAGGACAAAAGAAAACATGCTTTTCAACAATTCCATACAAATTGACAGAATTCAATAATATAGACTTAAGTATAAATGTTGAATCAATATAATTCGTGACTTTTCAAACAATACAACGAAAACAATTATCTTGGGGCTTTGAAAAAAAAAAGAATTTATATTGAAAATGAGGTTCTGCTGTTTTCCTTCAAATTCAAAATACATTCTACCAATCAATTAACAAATAAAACGTGGTATAAATTTTAAATTAGAATAATCTGTTTTTTCTCGAATTTTTAAATTTTAGTTTTCTTAGAAATATTATTTCATATTCAACTGTTACAAAAGGAAATATCTTTAATAAGAATAAAGAAATATATTATCCTACCTATGTAGGTGTATAATTGTCAGTTCTTTACAGAGCAGATCTTATGATCTCGAGCAACCAATTATACTTGGGAGGTGCTCATATTTTAATAATGTTCTTTGATAGAGATTTTTATTAATCAATTTTCGAAATTATTTTCTAATTTTAACTGCCTTAACATTATTTTTATACCATTTAAAAATAATAATTAATTTTGACGGCGGCTATTTGAATATATTAAAATTCTACCCCTTTATAATATTTTTAAATGCATTTTTGTTCATATTAGTAGCAGTAAAACTGAAATCATTTTCATTCTTTCATTAAAGTTTAATAGCATGTATTTCTCTTATTTTTATAGGTCAAGTAAGAAAAATTCTGTTCATATTTTTATATTCTTTACATAATAATGAGAGGGGTTATTGTTTTCAGAATTTATTTAATTTCATGGAATATATAAGCAAATTTTACTCAGGTATTATGTTTACAAAGAAAATAAAATCTTAAAATGCTGAAGAATGCTTGATAAGGATGGAACAGTCAGGTCATGCACAATGGAGGCAATTATGAAATGCGCGAAACATTGAGAAATTAATTGCCTCAAAGAGAAATATTCATTGTTGCTCTTCTCAATAACGACACCAAAAAATTGATGTCAATTATAAAAGAATAGGAAGCTGAAGAAGGAATTTGATTCCTTTCAATAAGAAATTGAGGTTGTAGAAATGGAAGAAGTAAGAGTTTTGAATCATGCACTGCTGAAATTTCAACAAATTTGAGCAATTTGATTCTATTTCCATCAATAAAATGAAAATATCTTATTTAAAGTCTGGAGAATCGATGAAGATGACGAGGAACAAATGAATATGTTAGGTTTGAAGACCACTGCTAATTTGACTAAATCAGAATATATTTTAGGGACTAGTGTAATAGTTTGTGATTTCCGAGAGCCAGGTATAATTTATTCTACCAGATCCTATCGTTGAAAACATTTTTTTTTTTCAAATATATTGAATATATGATAAAAATATGCTGGATAGTAGATTGAATGTTCTATCTGAAGTTAGTGCTAAATTTTCCACTTCGAAATTAAGTTATAAATTCTTATTCATTTTAAATTGTGTTTCTAAGTCTTAAATATTTACTTTTCTTTCATCATAAACTTAAGCCATTTCTGTTTGCCTAAAGATACATTTCCTGACAAAATTGATGACAGTAGGATTATGAATTATACCAAATTGTAGATATTAAATCAATATGATATCATCTTCCGATGAAACTATCCATGATATCTTCTTCCGTAATCCTTTTATAGAAAAGAAACACAATATTTTGGCAAAAAGCAATAAATTAAATTCTGACTCAATCAGCAATAATTTCTTCTCATCTCAACTATATTCCCTCTATATATATTCTTTAAGATGATGAAAAGTCAGCTGTTCTGTTCTCAAATACTCTAGAATCTCTGGAGAGTAGGAAAAAATCAGAATAATTTAAACACTGTAATTCATATTGATTAATAAATTAATTAATTTTTAAAAAAATAGACAGTTCAAAGATCAGGAACGCAATTAAAAATCAAGAACCTGATTGCTTATTTAATTGCAAATGTATTTTTCTAATGCCTAGAACACTTCAAATCCAAGAAAATAGTAATGTTAAGTCGTTTCCAATAGCCTTATAACCTTTAATGCTATCACTTGCTTTAAAAAATGATTTCATTACATTATCAAATGTTGTTATTCTAATAAATAAAAGGGATACATATATATATATATATATATATATATATATATATAT
>JAPMOQ010062643.1:137222-148488 GCA_026543055.1 Argiope trifasciata
TCTCAGCATATGGCGAATACATTTTCTACTTTTGTATGCTACAGCGAACATATGGTTAACTATAATTTTGAATTTTTATGTATTCTAATGAAATATTGAAATTAGCATAATTTTTATTCTTAAATATACAGAGTGATCCTTAAAGTTATTTAAAACCTCTTACATTTAAATGAGCCGGCTTCCTAGCCTAGGCGTCGCGCGTCGTCTCCGTGATCTGAGTGTCCTTGGTTCGACTCCAGGTTAGGACATAATTATTTTATCTGTGAGATGTGTTAATGTGCCCTCCTGAAGAAAGGGATTGTGTCAGGGAATGAGTGGCAATGTCATATTTTGACCATAATTGGGGCTACTAAAACAAGAGACGTTTCCTATCGGCTTAAATCGTTGTCTTCATAACAGCTAGCTCGTCCAATGACAAGTATCCTAAGGAGCAACATGTTAAACGATGTCTAGTATAAACTTTAAAATATATAGTATCTATAGTAAAATGACTACACTGGATTTATTGAAACATTTTTATTGGAAACGCAATAAATAAGGTATTGAAAATTGCTGAACATTAAAATAGGAAGACCAAAAATCCTATTAAAATGTATGTAATGACAAAATAAGAATACAGGAAATGTTGAGGAGATTTTTGTAAAATTGACTGAGATAATTGCGGTTAAAATTATGAACTGCCAGCGATTTGAAATAGGATGTGCCTAAAATGATATTCTTTTCCATAATGCGTTTTACAGGGTTTTCTTTTACTTTCTTTGTCATTAAAATTTTACTTTGCCGTTTGTTAACTTGAAAAAATTCTAAGAAAATAAGTTCTGAATTTTAATAATAAATATCGCCGCCAGTTTTAAAGACAAGTCCATGAAAATTCTTACCTTTTTTTATTGTGGAAAAGCTACGATTTCCTAATTATAATTTTTAGTAAATCCTATTTTTTTAAATTTAAATAATTTTTACAGCTTCCTTATTTTACTGCTTGTGCTATTTTAACCCGTCTCAATTACTTCAGAAGAGTTACTTTATTCCAGTAACACGTAATTACCCGGCGATATGAGACATCACCTCGAATTTAAAGGGCTGAAAAAGATTTTATGGACCATCCTGCATATTAATTTTGCATTTCATTACAAAATGATAAAATTTCTATTTTACAAGGGAGTCTTTAATACAGTGTTTTTCCTTTCTGTTAGTTTCAGGGAAGAAGGCAGAAGAAAAATTTCACAATTTTAAAGAAAAGAGCAGGATAGAATTTTGGCATTTCCACCATCAGCCCATTAATTTATGTACATCTCTGTTCCATTCTTTCTCTGTTTTCGTTTGATCCCTTTTTATTATTCTCTTATATTAATAGTATAAAAAAAGTATAGTAATTGCCAAAAAATTCAAACTTGAGATTTCGACGAATGTACACTTTTGCAACGAACAAATTTTTGGAAAATGTTTGTTTATTTGACTGTGACAAAGATTTGTGTTAGATGGGGATATAGGGTCTTTATAACAAATTTGCATGCTTATATCAAATTCTGGTCAGAAAATGTCTATTTTTCGGGTGTTTGAATATAAATTAAAACGATAACTTCAAAACGAAGAGTGCTAGATATGTACTATCCGGTACACAGATTTGACATCTATGGTGTATACACCTGTTAAATTTTGAGCCAAACACAACTACGTGGAAATTTTAGAAATAAATAAAGGCATTCAAAAATCTATTGACTTAAATTTATCAAATATGACATGAATTTTGTGACTACATGTGCAGTTTTGTGTT
The DNA here is from genome assembly GCA_026543055.1 of Argiope trifasciata. Taxonomy (NCBI): domain Eukaryota; kingdom Metazoa; phylum Arthropoda; class Arachnida; order Araneae; family Araneidae; genus Argiope; species Argiope trifasciata. Next base: position 138,997 of record JAPMOQ010062643.1, read on the forward strand.
AAATTTTTATTTCAATCGGATGAGATAACAGAGCCTAAAACGCTAATTGGAATTTGGGATATTGTTAATGCATGCTAGAGCTTAATCTTCAAACATTTTGCCAAAATATGACACGATAGATTCAGTAAAAATGCTATATTCAAGCCAAAAATTAATATTTTGTTGTTATTTTATGTCAGTATTAGTTAATTGTTATAGATTAAAAACTCTTTAACACACACACGCAAATACATTTATTTTCATTTTTAAGCCTGCAGCAGCGTGCGGCCAGACGTTCCGAAACACAAACCGCCACTCTTCCATTGGCGTTGCCACACAGATTATATATAAATTTCAAAACACAAAATTGTTGCCAGATACATTACTGAAATATTTGAATGATAAAAAATACACAGAGGCAGTATAAGAGAGAACACAAAAAATAATTATGAGAAAAAATAAAAATAAAGACAATACATAATAAAAATACAAATGCACTCAACATTAGTAATTAAATAAATCAGTATTAATCAATCTCTGGTATAGCAAATTTGTTTCAAAGAACGTAAGAAAGTTTTGTGGATGTCACTATTGCTGCTTTTAAATTTTTTTAATATAGTTATGTTGTAGCACTCATATATGTAATACATCTGTAAAGTATGCCCGTGTATACATCTGTAAATTATATCCTGCCAATAACATGTGAGGTATAAGAAATTAAATTTATCGTATAGTGTGTGACAATGTGTATTTTAGAATATGACTTTTCTCTATTAAATCGTTCATGGACTCTAAGATCTAATGGTTCGTGCACAATATATGTGTACAGTACTAAAAGGCCAATCATTGAACTACTATTACTTTAGGCTGAATTTAAATTTTACTTTAATGACCTTGGTTACCAAGTTGGTCATTAGAAATTTAATAGAAAACAAAGACGACCAATATTTCAAGCAGTGATATTTATTGAAAAATACGGTTGCTATTGAAAAGGCGATAGAAAAAGCCTAATCCATTTTGAATGTAAATAAAACTTATAAAAAACTCAAACACTTTTTGAAATATTAAATATTGCATTTTGATTTTTAAATATGATATAAAAATAACTTTGTATGTTTAATTACATTAAATTAATATGAAGTATTTATTTTCTCTGCAGAATTGCTACATGGTTATAAATAGAAAACATAAATAAATCTATCTTCTAATTCTAACTTCAATTAGATATTCAATTTTTAACCTTTGGTATTTTAAAAAGGACATATATTTAAGTAACGTTAATCTAGAGATCATGCATTATTTATCCGTTTTATATATTGCATTTCATTTCATAAATTATGAGCTAACAGACGAGCTTATGTAGGTAAAGTATTTGAACAGCATATTTTAGAAAACAAACAACCCTTAAAGCCTTTAGTGGAAAACTGAAATATTTCATATATTACTATTTTTGAATAAAATGATCAAAGCTTAAACTTTTCTTGCTATGTATAATATGTTTAAACATAATGTAAATGCTTTCATTGCAAAAACAATTAATTAAATTTTGATTTATTATCTAAATTTTTAAGCCATTATAAATAAACGCTATCTTGATTCAATAATAAACTGACAATTATTTAAGTTTAGAAACTTTGTTTCGAATCCTAATTGCACAAAATTATATATAAAAAAGATTTTAGGATTTATTCACATTTGTATCTGTTTAAAAGACTAAAAACGACAACAATAGACAATGCCATTTATTCAGTTATTTTACATTAAAATTTGATAAGAAGGATTTAAAATATGTCCAGTGAATACGCTTCATCAAAAGAAAAATAATTTTTCTTTCAAATATGAAACTTTAAACACACACACACACCAGCTGAATTGGATTCCACTCCGAAGTTTTGGCGAATGATTTTCACAAAATTTTTCACATATTTACTAATAAAGGTGTATTCATTTTTGATAACGCCCTGAATGGCAATGGAGTACAATAGTTACTAAATACTAACGTTTGGCTAAAATTCAGCATTTTTACTTAATCTGTCGTGTGATACTTGTCGATTTTTTTTAGTGATCTGACTCTGACATATGATTGATACTATCCGAAAATCTAATTTTTGTTTTAGATGAGTTTTTCCAAGCAATTAAAATAAAAATGTGACTCAGAATTAAAGTTTTAGTCACAAATATTTATACCAAATTTCATATATTTTAGTCACAACGTCTTTAAATTACCTTTACATATTTTTGAAAGTACGGATCGATGGATTCTCACGGATTTTATGGATTTGGATCAAACTTTGACAAGTGTCTATACTATAGATTTTAATTTTGTGAATTAAATTTTATCTGCCTATCTTTCATCATTTTGCAATTATTGCAATTATTGTTGTTCTGTTAAATTGTATTGAAACAAAACGAACTGGCATGCTTCCACTGAAAGGAATTTGTACAAAATTTAATACAAATCTTCAAATGTGATACAAAATACAAAAGCTAAATTTCATCTGTCTCGATCAAAGCGATTTTCAATAATCTTTGTCACTGGCAGACAGATGGAGATTTACCGAAAAGTAAGAAAGGAGGTTCTCTAAAGAAAGGAGGTTCATTAAAATCTTGAGTTTGAATTTTTTGAAGATTATTATACGTTCGCTGTATGCAAAAAAGTAAACGAGACTTTTAGATGTTTTGGCGTATAAAAAAATGTCAAGCTTAAATGTAATGAAAGTGAAAATAGTTCTTTCAAATATTTATTTATTTTTTTATGATTATTATTATCCTGTCCCGTTCAAAAACATTTTATCTGTAAGAATGATTAAATTTACATTTCATAAAACATTTAAAGGAATTTTAGCAAAAAGTCTTATTTTTCAATAAAAACTGTATTGCATATAATTTTAAATGAAAATGTATTAATATGTTTAGGTGTTAAATTACAACTTTTTCCATTTCTTTGAATATGTAAGAAACCAAATACATTTTTAAAACGTAATAAAATTGTCTTCTATTTCGATCACGTTATTACCAAATGCAACTTTAGAATTTTTTTTACGGTCTTACGGTAAAAAAAAAAAAAAAAATTAAAATCTACGATTACACACCCTAAAAGCTTCCTAAAATTTGACAAATAATATCATATTAATGTAATAAATGTTACGTTTAAATTCCAAGAAAGTTATTAATAATGGATTTCGATGAAATGACAAGTGCTTTTTTCTTTTGTAATTATGTAAGTTCCATATAGCATTGTAAATGTTCTCCATATGTTTTGACAATTGTACCAATACCATTTTCAATGTAGGCAGTCACCTAAAAATATAGTTTAAGTGAAAGGTTTTCCCAGAACACAAATTTTCCTTTAATGTAATTCCTGAAAATGAAACCAAACAATATTTCCATGGAAAGTCATTACATATCTAAAATTAATGAAATCGTTCTGAAACTCAGGTCTGTTGTTACTCAAGCTGATAATTTGACTCATTTTAGGTTTAGTAATAGGATATTTCTGCTTGGAGTGGAGGATCCTATCAAATAGTGTAAGGTAAGAAAATCCTTAAAATATTTTTTCCTGCTTTGATATTTTATTTATAATGATAAAGCAAGAAATACATAGAAAGCAGGAAGGGAAATAATGGAATATAAAAAGAAATAGAAAAAGTATAAAATATTAATGTTCACTTAATAAACAGATTATTCATATGTATAATAATTACCTTAATAGTTTCATTGCATTAGTTCCTTTTTATGACCGTTACAAAGACAAAGGGTTTAATTCTGATTTATTTAATCTTGTCCGAAATCATTACACTGAGATTTTCAAATTTTTACACTGGTTTTACCATCTTAACTTCTTATCTGTATTTAAATCTTTTATAACCGAGCCCAAATGGTTGTTGTAAAAATAAGTTGAAAATTTATGTTAGTATTTTATGAGCTTCTTTAGCTTTAACTTCAATCTTTTAGGCATTTCAAGTTCTATAGACAAATGTTTAAACATTTATTGCATTGCAATATTGTTAAATATTATTAAGTCTTTATAAATATATCTTACAACAAATAATACTGCTGTAATAAGCATAATTTTTTATTGTTTTATAAAAACTTAAATCATTTAACATTAATTCCAGATTAATGTTTTAAAATTAAGAAAAGATTTAATAGATTTAATTATTTAGATTTCTTTTTAAAAGAATATTTCTCTCTATATTAGAGAAACAAGTATAATTCCTAATAAAACATTTTATAGAATATTTTTTTATCTTTCTTATCAAATCTGATTATTAAAATAAAAATAATTAATACCACATTCTTTTTATTTTCTATAAATTAAGTTTAAGTATTATTCTGAATTTGCAGTATTTTTTTGCTAAATAAAAGAAATTATTTTGCTTTTTTTCTCTTAAAACTTTTAAGCTTAAAAAAACTGGAGTAAGTCTATTAATTAAATACTATTCCCTCCTACAGAAAAATTTCTACGTATTTGGAATTAATTAATACAAAGTAAGAAAGTCGGTATATTTAGAAGCCCTTTGGGAATGGAATAAATACAATTCCGGCTGGAATCGATTGTCATTTCCTGATGCTTTACGGAACTTGGAAAATTGAATGGAATTTCAACATCGTTATCGGTTCACAGATTAAATTTATTATCAACATTTGAAAAAAAAAATATCATGTAGTTCCAAAAAGAGTCTTTAATCTTGTCGAAATATTTTTGTAAGACTATGAATGAAGAATGAAGTTAGTTTTAGTAGCTGTTTTTTTTTTCTTTCTTGTACACAAACAAAATATTTTGCGTTCATCAAAAGTTCAAGCATTTTCATGTTAGGGTAGAAAAGAATTTCAATTACTTACTTCGATGTTCAGAAAGAAAAAAAATTCAAATATAAACCTATTATATCATTTGTCGCTGAAAAAGCAAAGAATAACGCACTAATCGAAACATATTTTTATAGATAAATTAAGTCAATACGATTTTATGACTCATACATTCTGACATTCAAAACTTCAGATCGCAGAGAAATCCATATCTGGAGAACTTATCCCTCATTAAGTACCATTTCACAAATTATTCCTCTTCTGAAATTACATATTAAAACATATTCATGATCTCATTCATCCACGGCACCTCGAAATGAGGATGAGATATTTTCGGCATGGTGGTTGGATCTCGCCATCCTGGTGGGAACACAAAAATGTGGGAGTCTATCTCCTCCCATCGAGGTTGTGATATTTCTTTAAGGAAGAGTTTTATCTTGGCCGGTGATGGTTCTTATGACCCAATCACAGCTTCTATTAGTGCTGTAGTGAAGGTCCGTTCATTCAGTATTTATTATCCGTGTTTCTCTGAGAGGATTGGAGAGACAATGATACAGCTATTCTTAATCATAATCAGTTCCGATCTTTCATCTCATCCCATGCGATTTTTTTCTTCTGTTAAGAAATTTGTCCTGAAGGTAATAATTTGCAAATTCTGAAGATTTGGAACTGGAAGAAGAAGTAAAATGAAGCTTTCGTTCCTCATTTATATCTTTATACGAATGATGGTAAAGATGTAGAACTGTAGACAGTGGTTACTTACAAGAAAAAACAAGATGTCTGTATTCATTTTTCCATAATAATTCAGATTCCGGAAATTTTTGAATGCAGTAATATATCTATCTGGGAGAAATATGATACCTCAAAACCCCAGAGTGCTATATCAATGGTACTTCGTAGGCTACATTGATATAGAAGGTAGTTACAGAATAATTGTAAAATCATAGATTTATATCGTAAATTTTAAAGGGTATTTGTTGATGGAATGCTGGTTCTGCAAAGTATATGTTATCAGATTAACTCAAAAAATCTCCGGTGTAAATGAAGAAACATTATTTCTAAATGTTTTCAAGTACTTGGTTTTCACAACAAAATTAAATAAAAGTATCAACTTTTTTCATGTTTATTACATAAAACAAAAATATAAGTCGACCTATTCGTGTGTATGAAAATTTTATAATTAAGAAAGCAAGATCAAAGGTTAAAAATTATCTACAAAAAATTTTAAACAAATTTTAATAACATTGATAAACGAGAAAAGGTGCTGGTGTAAATTATTTATTCAGTATTTTCCAATTAAAGGAAAAGCTAGATAAAAATGAATAATATATTGCATAAGTATAGAGCTTCATTATTTTGGTATAATAAAAGTAGTTTATAAACATTTATTTCATTAATATCATGTGATTTGTTGAACAACAAATTAACTTAGAAAAATTACATTAAAAGCCGAGTGGAAAGGTGGGAAATAAATCATTTAATCAGTTTAACGTAGATATGGATAATCCATAATCTTTCAAAAATATTATCCTTTTTTCCGTAAGATTAAATAAATAAAAAATATTTAAACAATACTTCGTTTATTGATGATGCAAAATTTTAATATAATGCAAAACCAGAGATAAAAACGGTGAAAAAGGGAATAGTTTCATGTATCATTCAGGATTGATAAAAAAAATTCTTTTTGTTTATTTATTTATTATTATTAATTTGTTTATGCATCGTTTATGTATATATATATATATATTCATCCTTTTGTATGAACTTTTGAAAAATAAAATGGAATAATATTCAAACGTCATAAATTATTATTCATGAGTTATAAATAAATCTTCGAAAAAAAGTGTGCAGTTTAGATAATTAATTCAATATTAAATTCTTTCAAACGTATTAAGTTACTTTTGTTTAAATAAAATATTTGGAAAACAGAATTATTTAGATTAATATGAAGTATTGAAATAAATGTTATAAAATAGCGAATTTACATAAGCTAAGAAGAAACATCATAACTCTTTATTTTATGTAGAAGTAATAACAAAAAATTAGAATAGAAAATGAATGGAAACGAATGATGAAAAAAAAAGAAGATTATGTTTGAATAATAATTTGAATCCATCATTCCGTGATAACACTTGAGGGTTCTTTCTTACATTTTAAGTTTTAAATTGTTTTCACTTTTATTGCTTTAAGGTAAGTTCGTGACAAGATAACTGAGATTCAATAAACAGAGAAATTTTATTTATATTAGCATGAGTTCACAAATATGAAACCTCTGATTGTTATTAGGATATAAAAATGACTCTTAATTAATAATTAATTTTCTGATTGCCTCATTTTCCTTTCATTCTTTTATTCATTCCTAAATTTACACCTATGACTAAATTATTTCCTGTAGATAGCTATTATTGAAATGCTTTATTCATCATGACTTGTTTCATGTTAATAAAGGCGAAAGTACATTAGAAATCATACAATAGAAATTTCATTTCCTTCGTAATTTACATTTACATTTCAAAGTTTTCAAACAAATTACATCCCATCGGCTTATGAATGAAGTATAATCTATTACATAATATACTCTGTTTTTGTTATATGAATAGTATATACGTATCTCTTGTGCAAATGAGAGCTGTCTTTTGACTCATTTTGAAATCGTGGAATACTTACTAACTGGATCAAAAGTGGTCACGTCAATGACCAGACATGATTCCCTGTGCTTTTTTCCCCGTGGGAACATCTGAGAGGTCTGTTTTATTTCATTTAACTCCTCAAAACATGAATAGTTATTTTCATCGAACATTAGATGTTGAATAGTGAGTAACAGAAATTTGTGAGGGAGGAATTTTACTGACAGAAGGACACGAGACAATGTGTAAGATGACTGCATTACTGGAGTCCTTCGTTAGATTGTGATCTTCATGTACCTTTAAATGTATTTTCTTTCAATTCTATTTTCCGTATGACAATTTAACTGTACTGTCTCATTTTTATTTGACACATCGCTTTTTTCCCCAACTAGTGCTGTTGTTCCTTAGGGCCCTTGCCATTGGACAAGCCCACTGTTACAAAGACAGCAATTTAAGCCAATAGAATGCATCTTTTGTTTTTGTAGTGTCAACTAGTGTCTGAATATGATTTTGTCACTCATGCATCACGCAATCGTTTAAACTGCTCCCTTTTACAGGAGGGCGCATTCACACATCTCATAGATAGAATAGAGGAAGAACAACCATACCTGAACCGGGACTAGAATCCAAGATGTCCAGATCATGGGAAAGACCTGCTACCCCTATGCTCGGATGCCGTATTTAGTGTAATATGTTACTAACTAAAATAAAAATGTATTTTTTCGTTCCTTCACTTATACCTTAGATTGATGAAATCGATACCTATTGCACATGCTCGAAAGATCATATGATTTCCCTACCTGAGAATAGCTGTTATGTAAACACTGATGTTCCTGTTGATATTTAACCTTTTTTCTTTTTTTTAAAAATAAAACCAGAAGTGACATCGTACTTTCACTATCCTTTTTTTCAAAAGTTTTGTATCTGAAAGGCATGGTTATTTCGACACATTTAATATGCTAGTAGCGGTGACCTTCTTTATGAGAAATTTAATAAACGTTATTCGAAAATGTGTAAATCTTGTTGAAATCATATGTTTATTTTTGGAAAATTTGAATCGTTATAGCAGGAAATTTTTATATGGTTATTTGGAATATAGATCTGAATTTAAATTAAGGCAGCTCATTTGATATAGGGATTAAAGCGTTATTGTGACTGAGCTAGAATTAGATTTAGGTATGTTTTCCACGATGTATATGGAAAGTGAAAAGAAAAGAACTACTAGAAAATACGATACGTAAAAAAACTCTTTAGAAAAATCGTACATCTGGAGGAAAAAAGGATTTTTAGGAACCAAAAAGGAATTTTAGGAACCAAAATAAAAACTGAGAAAGATGGTAAACCAACATTGCAGAAAAATGTAAGAAAACAGGAAAACCATATTGTTATAAAAAATAAAGATATCAAATATTTTTTACATAAATTAGCAATATAAGAGAAAACGAAACAATTATGGAAAATTAACCAAAAACCATTTCGGATTCGAACAAGACTAAAATTTAAATTCAAAATTTAAAAGGCAATCATAGTATTTAGTGTGCGCAAATGCAGCTACTACTAAAATAATGATGAATCACATAAATTAGCAATATAAGAGAAAACGAAACTAATTACGGAATTTTAAGTTTAAATTTTAGTCTTGTTCGAATCCGAAATAGTTTTTAGTTCAGTTTCCATAATTTCGTTTTCTCTTATATTGCTAATTTATGTGATTCATCAGTATTTTAGTAGTAGCTGCATTCGCGCACACTAAATACTTTGATTGCCTTTTTAATTCTAAACATAATGCAAATTTCCGTAGATAAATTTCTTACATTTCTTTGTTATCTAGATCAAATATTTTTTACCATATTTGAAATTGCATTACACATATTTCGGCAGTTTTAATTTTCAAAGATTTTCTATTATTTTCGTATTTTTAAGATTTTTTTTAAATTTTAACATCTAGAATTTCACACAAATGAGAGAATGCTCGAATCTTCCCCCTCCCGTCTTGTTTTTTTTTTTTGGTGGTGAAAATGTTTACTGAAAAGTTTTTTCTTACCATCATTTTTCTAGTGTTTAATATTATGAGGGG
>JAPMOQ010062643.1:175379-206050 GCA_026543055.1 Argiope trifasciata
CAGCCGTTTACTAGACGTCTATACGGGATGAAAATATTAATTTGAAACTGAGTCATAGGGCAATACAGAACTTTAACTATTGATATTAAAATTTCATATCACATTCCTCATTTGTACCTAATAGGATTAAGTGCTCACCTTATCGATCTACACTCCTTATACATGGTAAAATCCTATTTATTACTTATGGACCCCTGCCACAGAATCTAATATTTAGTTGCAAAGAATTCCTCCTTTAGAAATGACGAAAACAAGAAAAAAAACCTTTTTGAGCGTTATTGTGCCACAGAAACATACATTTGAAAATACATTTCCAGAGTCAGTCTAACCTGTTTGGAAACTTTGAGTTAAAATGTTATAAACTAAGTAGACAATGAAGTTAAATTACATCTCAATCGATAAACTACTTATTCGGAATGACAAAAGTACTTTATTGCAGTATCATTTTTGAAGATGTTTCGCAGTATTTTATCCCATAGCATGAAGTCTAATTACCAAAAGAATGATTAAAAGCTCGAAGCAAAATTTATTGTTTTCTTGATTACTTTCAAAAACATATTTTGAAATATGTTTTGACTGCAATCGGTCTTTGATCTTTTCTTAGGAGTTTAAAATTCAGACTTATAAATCATTTTATTGAAATTTGTATGGGTTTTGAATGAGAGAATACTTTTAAAATTTAGTTAGATTTTCTATTGGAATATCATTGAATTCTGTAAAAAATTGTTGTAACTCATATTAAAAAAATTGTAAATTGAATTCATTGATCATTAGGATATTATTCAGATTGATGCATAAAATATTTTGAAACGCAACTTTTTTGATTTTTTTTTTACTATTACTCATTTTAATTCAAAATGGTTAAGTAAATTAATCATTTCATTCATTCGTTGCCCTAACATTTTTATGATTTTTTTCTTTCCTGTATTCAATAAAATACTGCAACTATTTAGAAACTCCTTCGTCAGACTTCAACGGATCTCTAAGTTTCGAATCTCCCGAGTCCGATAAACACATTTTTGGAAACGCGATTGCCACATTCTTGGAATTGTCTGCCTTTAAGCATGACAACCCAAAAACGCTTTAAGATGTATAATCAAAATTTGATTTGATCCTGAGACTGAATTTGTAAATTTTTAACCAATTTCAAATGGAATGCGTTCACAAATAGTTTGTATGTTTGTACAGGGCAAATTCATACGAAAGCTACAGAAATTAAAAATCTACGTCACTGAACTCTGGTATGCAATTTTGGCCTCTAAAGCGCAAAACCACATACATTTTTAAAAAACGTCTATAGTAAAGATTAAGGTCTGTCGGCCTCTACATTCGCATATACCTAAATCTTATAATTTAAATACAAAAAAAGCAAATGGAAACTGCTGCATTATTTTTTATTCTGCATCAAATTTTGGTTTCATTCAGTAAAGAAAATTATATGAAAGGGATTACTCTGTTTTCTTCGCTACACAAAATGCTCCAGTGTGGGATCGGAAAAAAAGTATGGTAAAAAAGTATAAAAAGTATGAGCATTTGTGAATTTCCTGGCATTTTCCTAGGTCCATATTTCTTTAGTGGTTAGAAAGTGGAAAAAAATCTTTATTAAAGAATATGTGAAAAGTTGTTATTGAAAATATTTCTTCTGATTTCAATTCGATGTGGAACTGTAGCAAAGACACGGGGTTATTAATGCAGCAGTGCATAAAATTATCAAAATTTCTATCATATTGACTTCTTACAATATTTAGTTTAGAATGGGAACCTGATTGCGATTTATGAGACATTTTGTTTTTAAGTCAACTATGCAGATCAGAAAAAAATTACTTTTTCTAAACCTATAAAGTTTAGGGTGAGGGTCAAGGATTATATGCTGCGTGTAATAAACTGAAATACAAAATTGATAACTCGGGCATCTTTGTTGCGTGTTTAACGTAATAGATGATTAGTCTTACTCAGTACAATTTCTTACGAAAGACGGAAAGGAAAATTGATGTATGCATTTGTAGATGAAAAGGATTTTTTCGGAAAAAGGAAATTTGAATTATTATTTGTTTTTCACAAAGAGAAACATTATTCAACATTTTAAAATGACGGCATACATTTAGAATTATAGAGATATTTATGAGATAGGTCAAAGTAACACAGTTATGTTATCTTTAATTACGGTCTATAAAAGCTTCAATTTTAAACATCGAGATTTGCTGTCTTCAGTAAGAAGCTTGAAAAACTTGGCAAACATTGTAATGAAGATTTAATAAAATGCCACAAAATGACAACATAATACTGAATATATATATATATATATATACTTTTTGAGTGTATTCAAATATATTTAAAGTTTTATCATAAGTTTAAGTTTTCCAGCTTTCTCTTTCGATCTTATCTCAGAAGTTCTCAAGTGACTGCTGATAACAGCAGCTTTATAACAAGAAGAATCGCCTTGCTGGAAGTACCCATCATCAACAGGACATACCCTAAACATAAAGGGATGCATTTGATATGTGGTAAATTTCATTTACACATGGATATCCTGACATTTCTAAACAATAATGAAAAGACTCATGCAATGCTAAGAAAGAATCCTACAATTCTGTAATATTGACTCCACCAGCTTGAAGTAGCAATGCAGTTAGGATCTATGTTTTTGTGTTTTTTTCTCCATATTAATATTCTCCCATGTGTATAATGAAGTTGAAAATGTGATTTAATGGACCACATAATACTTTTTTAGTCATTTACTGCCCAATACTTGTACTCATTTTCAAACTGGAGGCGTTTATTCTTGCTAAGGCACAAAGGAAAGACAAGGTCTTTGGCTTCAGATCTTGTAAGATGTAATGTGTGGTAAACATTTCATTTAGAGTTTAACCATGATTAAGATTATACGCAATTTGACTTACTGCAGCACTTCTTTTGGACTGGTAAACAATTGCAAATCTCCTTTCATATAGAGCGTGCAGTGAACGGTGATAACCATAAGCTTAATGCAAAGATTCAGTTTTCAGTTTGGTAATCCATTCTCTGTAAACAGAAATAATCGCTGTTTCCTAACATTTCACAAATGCTGTCATTTCGTACAAACTGGTTTCGACATTTCAAAGGCTTACACTTATCCAGCATTCAAACTCTAATAAATCACATTGTATATCTATTTCATTGCTTAGGACAATTGATACTCCAATTGTGCTGCATACATTTTTACAGATATCTCATTCATTAGAGGAATAATCTGAATTTTTATTAATTACTATCTGTAATCCCATTAGTAAGCCACATAAACAAGCATAATTGTGATTGGTTGTTATGTTCATGTACAATCCAGATACAAGCATAAGAAAACAACAATAAATAAAAATTCAAAGAATCTTCAAACTGTTGGTAAAAGGCTAGAAATCTTTTCCAGTATTTCTTTTAGTGTTTTTTAATTTCCAGGGTATTGATTGCAGTATTGTGTTAAAATTACTATTCATCATAAAGGCTTCCTCTAATTTCTGTGATGCATTCAGTTTAAAAAATTCTGTTATGTAATGCTGGACTGAGTCTATTTCCAGACAAAAACATTTAGCAATGTGAAAGTATAAACATTCTGCATATAAGTATTAAGTGGTTATAAAAATTTGACCATTCAGTGTATACGTTTTTTAAAATTACAAACTCAGTGAATATAGTATTTTACAATCAATTTAGAGCCATTTAATATTTTTAAATTTCCAGGATATTGATTGTAATATATGAATTATTGCTGATTAACTAATTTGAGAATGAGAAAAGAATACTAGAGAAGAGTATAAATCACAAATGTAGTTCTTAATTTAAAACACACATAAAAAATTATACTAAATCGAAATTATTTTGTTTTAATTATTGTATTTAATCGAAAAGAAATTTTATAAATTTATTAAAGAAAAAATGGTGAAACATTAATTGAAATATACACTTAATTATGCAGCTATGTTGAGCAGTATTGTTTATTTATTGACAAAACATACATCGTGTTTAAAAGTATGATCGAAATTAATAGCCAGAAAAATTCATTTTGGATCTCAGAATTTGCTAGGAAGAAGAAAAAATCAATTAATTAAAGTTTAGTCTGTTAAAACGATTGAGAAACAACAGCAATTATGAAAACAACAAACTGACATTTCTGTGGGAAAAAGCGCACTGTTTTTGGAGGCACCACTTGCTACAATGAATAGCTTTTGCACGTGATCTCTGATCACATGATGATTGATCTTATGCAAAAGAAGGAGGCGGGTTGAATGAAATCCACGCTTAAATAAAGAGAGACAGGGAGTCTCTTACATGTACATATAATATATTTTTCTAGGAAATGAAAAAAAAATTGAGTTTTGTGGATACTTGTATAAAGGTAATTGGAATTCAAAAATTTAATATTTACTCAAAAGCTTTACAAATAATGAAAAACGTTTCTCGTTAATATTTTCAAGTTCAGAACTATTTCTAAAAAATTCTTTAATTACTTGCATTTACATTCAGCATAATTTGAGAAATTCATTGTAAGTTTTTTTTCAATGAAAATTTTCTTAGAGAGTAACGATGACAATGAAACTAATATATTTGTTAAGAGAGCTATTCATTCATTAACTGATCCTTAATTTTACAGAATTTCAGTAATTTTCAACACCCCAAAAAACAGAAAAATTGAAAAAAAAAATTGTATACTATTATCATCGATATCAACACATTTTCCACCGTGAAATGTAAAGTATATTGTATCAGCAGATTTAGCGTATTTTAGCTATTATATAATCAATTCTAGATTTACACCTCATTGTAATTCCTGAATTTTGATTTAAATCCCTTAATATATTCTCTCTATGTATTGAAAGTGCCTTTCAATTACCTAGTATCAGTAAAGTGCAAACATAATAATAATAAAGTTTCCCTAAACACTTTTGCGAAAATAGGGTTTTTTTAATCCTCTAATACCTTTCATGAATTTTCTATTATTCAGGAACTCTATTTGACTAACAAATGTTCGTAACATTTAATAGAAACAATTATATGAAGAAAGCAAGTAACAAGTGAATTTCTTTATATATTCTTACTTTATATAGACGAATATAAACATTTTAGGAGCATAAATTTTCTCCAAGAAAATCTCATTTATTTCAATATTTGTTTTAAATATCTTTTAAAGCGAGCAGAATAAGAAGAAATTTGAATATTTTCTAACTTAACGATTGAATACAATATTTGAAGAAATATGGTGATAATATTATGTGATAATTTTATATAGCTGATTTGTGTCTTCAAGATATTGCAGATCGCGAAAGAATAAACCGACAAAAATTCAACTGGTAGATTTAGTTGAAATTTCACATCTCTATATGATTCTAATGACAAAATATTCAGCAGATCTCTTCAATCAGTTTTGACGTTTCTTAAGTTATTATGTTTGCATATATGCTGACGGGTAGAACCCCCGAATTTTCAATTAAAAATTTTACTCAGGATTCTAAAGGTATCTGTGGTTGGAATAAGAGATCGCATTTTTTGTTTAACCGTTTCAGATAACTGACGTTTAACAGTTTCAGTCTTTGAAGTATAAAAATTCTGACGGAAGTCTAAAATTCAAATTTTTTTTAGTCTCTTGATGATTTAAATTAGAAAATTAAGGCTCCATTTTGTCTTAATTCCGAATTTGTTGACATTGTTGTGCTTTTTATACTTCGCGATGATATTTTCTATTAATGATGCTGTTTTTCCTATAAATTAAGATGCACCATATTTTGTATCACATGTTTTCCAAAATTTTTACTTATTATTTGCCTTCTGCGGCTACATTAATACAATTAGCATTAATAATAATTTAACAATATTAATCAATATAGGTGAACTATGTTTTTCCACATTCTAGTTATGTTTGAGAAGTAGTATAAGTAATTGGAGAAATCGGCCTGATTATTTTGATGTAACTTTTACCTAAGTTTTATTTTGAGATATCTGACAAAATGGAGGGTTTGAAAGGGCATACAATCTTTGATGGCGTCTCTAATCGTCACGAGATTTGAAATAAAATAAAAATTGTTGAAATCCTTTCTCTTGTTGATGAAGGGGGGGGGGAGCTCTATCTATTTTTTGTGATAGAAACTGTATAGTGAAGTAGATTCTTTTTTTCCTTCTTAAAACAGAATGAAACAGGAACTGAAGACCATTGCTGAAGCCTCTAGAGGTTCATGAAAAAAAAAAAGAAGAGAAATTAGAAGTAGTTCGTGTTGACATGTTGTTTCTTTGATTTTTATAGGTTATTTGAATAAGCAGATTTATTTTCCTTTTCCAACATTCTGTTGTCTTTACGTATATGGTCTTAAACCTGCCAACTGACAGCAAATTTCAAATTGTCGATGAAATGAACGGATACTAAAGATCCCTTGATAACCAAAAGAGAATTCCCTGAGGGCATCTCGTAATTGGGAATGAGATGTTGCAGGCATGGTGGTTGGATGTCGCCAACCCGGTGGGTACAATAAAGATTTGGCATCTAACTCCTGCTATCGATGAAGGGACATACTTCTGCGGGAATGGTTATACCATGACCTGTGATAGGCCTTAGAACTCAACCGCAGTTCTGGCCAATGTTATTGCAGCGACAATCTTGCTCTTCAGTACTTATTTTCGAATGCATTTGGACGGGACGGAGAGTCAGTAATATGGCTAACCAAAAAAGAGGAGGAAGCGGGAAAAATGTAACTGTCTCAAGAAAAGAGCAGGCTGTCGAAACAATACTTAAAATATGTATGTTATGATTTTAACTCCTCTATTGCATTTTCTTAGTAAGTAACCAATTCTGAATGAACTGTTCAAAACGAGTTACAAACTACTAAGTAAACTTTAGAATAAAAAATGAATCTTATTTCATTACATAAGTATGAGAAAAATACCAAAATTAATAATCCCGCTGTACAAAAGGAGCAAATGATCAAATTTAAAAAATCGAGCAATCTGTCAATATATATATTTAATTTCATTTCTTAATGATTTGTTAAAATAAATTCCCTGTTCTTTACTTCTGAAGTTACCCGCATTATACTTTGCTTTAATTTCTTCTAAAATCCTTATTTTTCATTCTCGGAAACCATCTGGAAGCCAATGATATTTCCTAGATAATTTAGAAATTAAAATACCTTAATCTTGCCAGATAGAAGTTAAGACCTTTTTACTGTTTGATTTCTCTCTTAGTCTAAATTTAGTTCTCCTTTTCATTAGATCTCTTAGAGTTCTCCTTTCATTAGATCTCTTAGATCTCTTAGAGCTCCTTTTCATTAGATCTTTAAATTCCATGTTATTATACGCCATTTGTCAGCATCTACATAATCTCTATGAATTTCTTTGTTACAATTGTAGTATGTTTTGCTTATTTTATTTAAATTTTTAATATAGTTGTTATAGTTACAAGTACTTTTTTTAAAGTTGCTGAAAACTAAAGCTATTGAAAAAATTTTATTGTCCTTTAAAGGAAAGAATGCTTTATTCTGCATCACTTCATGTAACTTTAGTTTTTCGTAGCTAATGTCCAAATCTTTGATCACATAGAATTCTTTGTTTAATTTATTTTCATTATTAATTAATAAATTGTTTTATCTAATATTACCCTTAAATTTAATAATACCAAAAATCACACATTTATTAAAAAATTTTTTTACTTTAAATCATTTTGTTTATTACTTACCAGTTGGTTCGAGTTATAAAATTTTCAATTCAATACTTATGCACCTTGCTCTCTTTATAACTTAGCAGCCAAATATATTTAAACTTCAAACACCGATAGTCAAGTAACTCGTATTATTATAGAAGCCTTATGATTATTTGTTCATTGAACTATATATCCCTGCATAATCAACTGTTGTGGAATTATGTGGAACATATCACATCTTATTCCATAACATTAGGCTACGATTGCAACACATGATTACACTTTCCTCGGTTTAATTTGCAATAAGAATTAATTTAATCATTCCATTTGTTTTTTTGTCAAAGTGATGGCAAAGCACTGGTGCACTCTTAACGTGTTCTTGCAGATTAAATTCTACTTTCATTTTGTGAGAAATTAATTGTTGAAGAATATAACTACAATATTTAAAAAAATAATTAAAAATAGAAAGTAATTTATAGGCTAAAGTCTTTTATGAAGGAAAAAAAGTCATTTTTAAGATACAGATAAAAACCAGTTTTGTTTTGTAATATTTTCAGAAAATATAGCAGAAAATTTCCAAATATTAGCAGAATTTTTAAATGTGTTTATTTTTGTAAATTATTTAGTGATTGCAAGTGTTCTTATATACTCTTAAATTTCTTTAAATATAATGTAAAAGACGTGATTTCGTGAACAACGGAAAGGTGTTGTGTACAAGTGCCTAAACCTAACAGCAAGGATGAGTTTCTTGGGTAAGGGTCTTAAAGCCGATCTCATCTTTGCGGCTGAGAAAATGGGTATTGAAGTCCCGAAAGATGCTCGTCTCCACGACATAAAAGACTTAATAATACACAGTAAAAACTACGATGAAGACTTTGTGCGAGAATTCCTAAATTCGGTAATCGGTGAAAGGATTGCCGCAAAAGAGGAAGAAAAAGTTTCTCGTGAAAACGCGTTTAAATGAGAAAAACTTCGTTTGGAATTAGAAGTCCAAATACTTGCACAGCTATCGCCTTCAAGTTCCGTCGCTGCAACACCAAATCAACTAAATTTACAACTCAAGAGTCTAATCCCTGAGTTTGACCCTCAAAAAGATGACATGTCACTGTTTATCAATGTCTTTCAAAGACAAATGAAATTTTTAAAAATAGATAAGAAAAATTGGGTAGCATATTTACTTGGCGTCCTGCCAAATGAAGTTGTAAAAATTATTTCAAGAGAATCTGAGGAAAAAGCTCAAGATTTTGAACATATAAAAGCTATGCTTTTAAAAAGGTATAATTTAAACGCAGAGAAATTGCGACATCTTTTTTCAACTCATAGAAAAAACCCAGAAAAATCTTGGAAGGATTTCCATTTTGAGTTAATAAATTACTTTGAAGGATGGTTAGAAGAACTGAATATCCAGGACTTTGATAAGCTGAAGGACTTGATGATTCTCGATCAAATGAAAAAACGTGTCCCTCCTGAAGTAAAGGACTATTTCTTGGATGTATGGTGTGAATGGGTCAATACCGATGACCTAATAGAGAAACTGGACACCTACGACAGTCTGCGCCCAAACAGTAAAGAAACACAAGCTTACAAGTCGGAAAACTTCAAGAAACCAGCTGATTATGGAAAATCAAATAGAAATAGGACTTTTAACGCTAAAGGCCCAAAGTTTCGAAATGAACATAATCCTGATCGACTGTCTCTGTCTGGGATTCCCAGTCAAAGTAGGCGGTATCCCGGGGTCCCCAGTCAAAGTAGGCGGGACTCCATTAACAAAGACAGAGTTCACGAACGAAATAATGAGAGACTTGAAGAGGAAAGAAGACCCCTGAACTGTTATGGCTGTGGAGCTCCTGGAATAATCAAAGCAAAATGTCTCAAATGCAACCCAGCATTGAAACTAAACAATGCTGTATCGTCAAGTCTCAATCATATGAACTTTTATAGTTTTTCAATGGAGGATAAACGAGTAAGCATCATTGATATCTCTGTCTGTAACACTCATGCAGCTGTTTGTGCCGACACAGGTGCAACACATTCAGTAGCTGGAGAAAAGCTATTTGAACTTCTTAAGAAGAACGGCTTGAAATTCAAAAGCCAAGTTATAGATATGACATTAGCTGATGGCCAAATTCAAAAAACGGAAATACTCACTACAACTGTAGACATTACGGTTAAAGGTAAAAGTATTCCGACAAAACTCATTGTATTGAAAAACGCTCGAGGAAACAGAACTCTTCTAGGTGTTGACTTTTTGAGTAAAGCAGGAATCGTCCTAGATCTCTGCAATAGGCATTAGTATTTCTCAGAATCTCCGCGAATCAGATATGATTTTATTAAAACACCGCCTGACATAAACGCTCTGCTGGCAGTTCCTACTACTCCAAATCCCTGTGATCTTAGTGAAAATGAAGGAACAAATCTTTCGCATGAACAAAAACGTCGCCTCAACTCCCTCCTCGTAGAATACGAGACATGCTTTCAACCAGGGGGAGAGCCTACATCTTTCATCGAACACAAAATTGATACTGGAGATAAGCTTCCTGTTGCAGTACCTCCTTACAGGTTGTCGCCTGCCACACAAGAGATTTTGAAGAAGGAAATTGATTCACTTCTCACCTCTGGAGTAATCGAAGAATGCGATTCTCCCTATGCCGCTCCAGTAGTGCTAGTTCCAAAACCCAACGGTGATTTTCGTCTTTGCGTGGATTACCGGAAGCTCACTGCGGTTACAAAGCCTGATCCCTATCCTCTTCCGCGGATGGATGACCTATTGCAAACCGCAAAACAAACATCTTACATGTCTACCATTGATTTAAAAAGTGGATACCATCAAGTTCAAATGTATCCTCCTGACAAAGACAAAACTGCATTTGTTTGTCAATTTGGAATTTACAGATTTACAAGGATGCCGTTTGGATTAAAAACAGCACCCGCGACTTTCCAAAGACTCATGGACATTTTCCGAAATGGCTTTAAAGTTAAGACTTTAACATATTTAGATGATTTGATTGTTATATCTTCTACATTTGAAGAACATCTTGAAGATTTACGTCAAGTATTTGATCGCCTGAAATACTTTAAATTGCATGCTAATAGAAACAAATGTAATTTCGCTTGCCCAAAAGTAAAATATTTAGGTCACTGTATCACCAAAGCTGGTATTGAAGTTGATCCTGCAAAAGTTGAAGCAATAGTAAAAATTCCTCCTCCCAAAAACACAAAACAAGTCCAAAGTTTTTTGCAAACCTGCAGTTGGTATCGTCGTTTTATACATCAGTTTGCAGAAATTTCTCGCCCATTAAGCAATCTTACTAAGAAGAAAACCACATGGAAATGGGGCGAAGAAGAGCAATGTGCATTTGATGCATTAAAAGAAAAACTAATTTCTCCACCGGTTCTAAAATAGGTCGATGACACTAAACCATTTGTTATCCGAACAGATGCCTCAAATTATGCTCTAGGAGCTATCCTTATTCAAGGAAAAGGTGAAGAAGAACATCCCATAGAGTATGCGAGTCGTTTACTTACTTCATCTGAAAGAAATTATTCTACAACCGAGAGAGAAGCATTAGCAGTCGTATGGGCTCTCGAAAAGTTCCGAGGTTACATAGAAGGTGCCCAAATTACAGTTGTGACTGATCACCAACCCTTAAAATGGCTGTTGAGTCTGAAATCACCAACAGGCCGACTGGCAAGATGGGCTTTACAGTTGCAATCATTTGACCTGACAATAGAATACATTCCTGGTAAAGCTAATGTTATAGCTGATATGCTCTCGCGACCTGTATGTGTTCACAACAATTCTAATTGTGAATTATGCACTATATCTATCGATTTGCCATCAAGAAAGGCCAGTGATATGCGTGAAGAACAGTTAATAGATGACGATTTGAAGAAAATAATAGACTGTTTCGAAAACAATGATAAAGATGAAAATTTTGCTAACTGGTCAAACCGAGGTTACTTTATGAGTAATGGTTTACTCTACCGCTACTCTCCAGATTCTGAATCTGAAGAAGCACAATTGGTTGTCCCAAAGCAAGAAAGGGAAAGAGTTCTTAGAGAACACCATGATGCCCCTACAGCTGGACAGTACGGCACTGAAGGTACTTATAATAAAATAACCTCACGATACTATTTTCCTGGAATGAAATCCTACATTTCAGAATGGATAAAGCATTGTCCAGAATGCAACCGTTACAAGGCTAACAACCAAAAGCCTGCTGGATTGTTACGAACTCCAGTATATTCTCAAAGATTCGAGATAATTTCGATTGACTTATTTGGTCCTCTACCATGGACGGCTACAGGAAAACAGTGGATTTTTATTGTGGCAGACTGTGCTACAAGATGGGTTGAATTATTCCCTCTTGCTCATGCCACCGCGCATGAATGTGCTACAACATTAATCGAAGAAGTGTTTATGCGGTATGGCATACCTAGAAGAATCATCAGTGATAACGGATCACAATTCATTAGTTCCGTACTCCAACAAATCTGTTGTACTCTCAATATAGACCAATGTTTAATTCCAGTCTATTTTCCCCAAGCAAACCCTATCAAAGGAAAAACAGAGACCTTAAACCTCGTCTAGCAATACTTGTGGGAGATGAACATGATACCTGGCATTCGAAACTCCCTGTAATTCGATTTGCCATGAATACAAATATTTGTGATACTACAGGACATACTCCTGCCTTCCTACAATTTGGAAGAGAACTGCGCACTGTTGACGATGTTGTGCAAAATTTCAAAGCCGTGGTTGAAAATGATAACTTTGTTCCAGAGATAACCCCATATCTCAAAAGATTTGCATATATCACTAATGATATACGAGACCGAATAGAACAGAAGCAAGATCAACGGAAGAAATACTATGATAAAATTCGAAGAACTGTTTCTTTTTCTCCTGGTGATAAAGTTTTGGTAAACTTGCATCCCATTAGCAAAGCCAAAAACAAGAAGACCTCAAAGTTTATGCCCAAACGTGATGGTCCATATCTTATACTAACTCAGAAGTCGCCAACATCATATGTTATTTCTAGTCTTGACAAGCCGTCAGAACCGATTGCAACCTATCATGTTTCTGCACTTTCGCCTTTTAAAGATGTGGCTTCAAAGCCAATTGCTCCACTCAGAAAGCGAGGTCGACCACCAAAAATCATTTTGTCACCCCATGCCACAAATCAAGACGCTTCATCTGCACCAAAAGTCAATGTGCCACTCCATGCCACAAATCATGACGCTTCATCTGAACCAAAAATTACTGTGACACCCCATGCCACAAATCAAGGAACTTCGTTTGTGCCAAAATCTTCTCGGCTTAAACCCTTTACCCAGAGAAACCAAAGGCCAAAAACAAGAACACAAACTGCCACAAGAGCTCCTACTTCTAGTACTGGCTACTTGCCGGGACGTCGGAGCAGCCAGAGGGGGAGACTGTAGCACTCTGTTTTCCCCCTACACTATGATTCACTAATCACACGCCGCCCTCTGGCGAGTGCTTAGAGAGACAGTCATTTAAGCCTCTGTTATCGTTATGTGTTGACGTGTTTTTTGTCCACTCTCTGTTTGTGTCTGTGTGTAACGCAACCTTATATGTTTTAATAATAAATTATTGTTACACAAGAAGGCTTATCTTAATTAGAACCCACCAACCACCGGTCACAAATACTAATAAAAATGTTTTGTTAAATATGGTTCACAGAACAAAGTATGAAGAAATTTAAAACTAATTATTCATGAACACATTCTTTCACTCAAACTACATAAAATGTAATTACTTCATTTAAATCAAATTATCAGTACTAAAAATACGTGTGCTTATTACTGATATTTTACAAATTGGCCATTGGACCGGAATTTGAATGCATATCTTGTATAAATTCAATCGGGTTTACCGCAAATAAAGATGATTAACCATTTAATTTTATTTTTTCTAAGAACAAAAATATATTTCCTAATTTTGTGAATGATTTAACTATTGTGATCTAGATTACAATAATTCAGCAATTCCTCAAATATATTTTGAAAATTACTCCTTTACCTTTACCTCTTTTAAATCTTTTACTAGAGTTTTTTTTTCTGAAAATCTTCAGGCCGAATTCTTTTTCTGTTTGTTGTAATTTTGAATATGTTGTATTCCTTTTACTTGGCTTATATTGCTCATTTATTTAGATTCATTAGTATTTTAGCAGTAGCTGCATAGCTCTCATTATATACATATATAGGTTTTTAATTTTTAAATTTATAATTTGTTCGAATGCGAAATAATTTTTTAGTTTCAATTGTAATTTTTAGCTCCATTTTGTTTCGTTGCATCTCACATAATTTTAGAAATTATTAATTATTTTATGTTTTCAGCTTCAACAGTCGCAATTTGTTTAAAACAAGCAAATATGACTCTAGAATCTATATGCAGCAATTCATGTTTTTCGCGAATCAATTCGGCATGACAATACTAGGATGTGAAAAAATTGGATTTCTAATTACTTTCTTTTAATCAAATTCCAGTAATTTTATTATTACTTTCAGAAGAACTTTGTCCCTATATACTTACATTTTAGTAAGAAACCTTTAATATCGAAAAAAAATTTAATATGGGGGATAAAAAGTTTCAGTTTTCTTGAATTATCTCAATTAAACTCACCTTTTAACTTGTTTTCATGTAAGATGTTAAGAACAAAAAGCAGAATCTATAACAATATTCTGAAGTTTTTCTTATAGGTAAATAATCATTCCAGATATCAATTACAAGGATATTTAATATCAAGAATCCAATCGCTTTATTTTCTCCATTATTCACTGGCCTTCATAACTTTATGTATTATACCAGAAAAACTTACTTTTACCATGTACCAGTGATAGAGGAAAAATAGGCTATTGTCTAATGCCTCTTAAGGCATACAAGAAATATGCCCGAAACCCAGCTCTCAGCTCTAGAAATCTTAACGAGATTTACATATCTAATATTACTAAGCCGTACCTGAAAATTTCTTCTTGCCAAATAGTTTTTGGGTCTCCACCAATTTTGAGATCAAAATTTAGAGCACTATATTATCTATACTTTAAAGACACAAACGTTTTTGCTAACTAGTCAAAATATTTTGTGACTTCTTTTATAGTTTTTATCCCAGGCATTAATATTCGTGGCAAAAGTAACACAGAATCTGCCCCAATCATACTCAGGATGTTTATCAGATTCACTATGGATTCAAATAGATTAGTAGCAAAACAATCACACATAAAATTTAAGTTAGATTCATGACATATTTTCGTTCTTTCAGAAATGTATGGTGTATCAGTAAATTAAGGAACCCCAAAAAAATTATTATCTAGTTTTTTTCAAACTAAATATAGATATCATAGAAATGCAAATTTATTCTGTAACACCAGCTTCGTGCAAAAAATTGTGTATGCCTAGTAAATTTCACAAATAGGAAAAAGAGCAAACGGTAATTTCTAAGAAATTTGTTTGAGTTGTTTTGCTTTAAATTATTTTCATTATTTATTTCATATTGAAAATTGTAATTTCATGGTTAAAATATATAATTTTGAGAATCTAAAAAAACTGAATCACTAATTTCAAATTCAAAGAAAAAAATCATCTATTACAGTAAATGATAGCAAATAAGAATGCGTAATATTTCATGTTGCTATTTTGTTTTAAAACAATAACAATTAACAATGAAATGACTATTTAAAATAAATATTAACTTAATACGAATTAAAAGAAATGTCGATACAGCAAAACAAACTGTAGGAAGTAATATATTTAATGCACGATTCATACCAAACTATAACACATAAGCATACATCAGTACGAAAAAAATTTATCAATTTGGTATTTTGATGAAAATTTTAACATTAGAGAACTAATTTCTTGCGTTGAAATATTTTATCGAAATATCAAACTAAAAATTTTGGATAAAAAAAATTGAAAACTATAATTTAGTCGCCAACCATATTACAAGGCCATAATCGTTAAAATAAAAACCAATTTTTTTAAACTCAAAACTTCCTTTTATTGATAATTATTATCTAACAAAAAATCGTTCATAAATGTTATGATATTGTTGCGAATCTGTAATTCCGATTTCCCTGTCTATTACTATCATCGTAAGGAAGACAGATATACAGTTATCTGTACTGAATAGTGAATGGGTGTGACGTCAGTGATTCTAGAGCTTGGTGACTTGGCGACTTTGGAGACAAAACGAATAATATTCGAAAAATCGAGTTTTTTCCCGATCCGTCCATTAGGAGCAGAGGTACGTCTAGAATTATTCTGATTTGCTCAGAAGATTTTAGCCCCGTCTTCCGCTGCTATATAAGAAACCATCTAAAGCTGGAGAAGTGAAGCTGAACAGTCAGTTGTTGAATCGAGAAGACCTGAACTGAGAGTTCTTGGAGACTGAGAAGTGTTTTCGTCCTCTAAATAAACGTCTCCTGGGTTGTATCGTCTACTAAAGGACTGATCATTGTGTGCTCATCTCGTCATTCACTATACACACCCATTATACAGGTAAACGAGCTCGACGGATTGGTAGGATAGGAAATCAGTAACAATATGCAATTTTTTTAATTAAAAAAAACAGTTTTATTTATACGATAATTTTTCATATCAAAGAATATATGGTCCCTTTATTGACCTTCCAACAGCTTATTTTTTAATACTCTCTAACGCAAACTGCACATAATATTCATTATAGTATTTTCTCTTCTTGTACTTTATATACAGGAAAGCATTTGTAACTTGGAGAATTTCCATTTAAATTTGTAATAAATAATAATCGCTTCTCATGATGAGATAAACCATTAAATTAAAGTAAATAATTATTTTCTTATTTGCATTAAAGCCGATACTTATTTAAATTGAGTTTAGAAATTTTTATAAAAGAACAAGACATTTAGAGACTCAATACATTTATTATTATTTAAATAACCCAAGGCACATATTTTTAAACTCTGATATTTATGTTTTAAAATATAATCATTATAATTTCTTGATTTTTGGTAAACTAAAATGTTAAATCATGAAAATTTCGGATGATATTTATTTTGGGAACGGTGCAATCATCCTTTGCTTCCTTATTAGTCACAGATTCTGAATTTCATAGTTCACTAAAGCAGAGGCTCAGCTAAAGCAGAAATACTTAAAAATTAAGTCAATAGTACTGAGAATTCCAACCAAGAAATAGAGCACTTTGCTTTGCTGTTTCAAATATGATCACAATATTTCTTCAACAATTAAAGTTTCTAAAAATCTAAAGTTCTAAAAATCGAATGAAAAAGAGAAATGGAAGTGAAAAGAATATGAAGAAGGTATTAAAACTGGATTAAAAACTTCAGCACTTTTCTTCTCTGGACATGCAAATAAACTTCCATATAAGAATCTCAAGAGAATGGAGGTTAAAAATAGCATTGTCTAAGTGCTAAGCAGTCAAATCTTGTCTAAGACATCAATAAATTTCCACTGAAAACTTGCTAAATTAATTTAGTCATCGAAAGCTTTGTCTTTTTGTTTGAAATTCTGTGTTTTGAAGTTTCGCAGCAATATTTTTTTAAAAATGTCGGTAAAAACAATATTTCGGGAATCAAAAATTAATCATACTAAAAATCTGTGAAATGTATGTAATATTTTCTTCTAATTCATATACTTTTAAAAAATAAATTTTTAATTTTGATATAATTTCCTCATAATTAACATACGTATTGCCTATTGTAATAGTAGGGCATTAAATAATCATTAGAGATAGGCATAAAATTTCAATAGAAATATTCCTTTAGATGATGTAAATATTTATATTTAATGCTTAATTCACATTCTATACTTTTCCCCAGATTCTGTTAATAATATTTAGTGATTTGTTTTCACTTTCAAACCTTGAAATTAAATCCACTTTTATGGACAAAAACTGAATATGTTATGAAGAATAAAATACTGTTCTTTACGTCATTTCGATCCTTTTCTCGACTACAAACATACAGGGTGGTATGATTAAACTTCCCCTATAAACAACATTCCACAACAAAACGGGTGAGGGAAAGCAGCGAAATTTGATGTATAGTCTTTATACAAGATGCGTTCACAGAATACCAACAAAAAAGTTCCAAAATGTACAGCAGACATTGCCTTTTCCAAAAAAAAAATTAATTAATAAATATAACACAATAAACTAACAAAATAGAACGCAAAAACAATATTGATAATTCAGAAAAAGAATTATGAGTTAAAAAATGAAAAACTGAGAAAAGTTTTTCATTTTTAACATTAACAACTCCATAACACTTCATGCGCAAAGCATCACAACTGACTATTCATCGGCTTGAAATTTTGCAGGGGAATGACTAATTTCCCTTTATCGTACTGGATAGGTTAACAGTCGCTTCTTTTGTGCAATTTCGTCCTAATCTATTCTTGTTTCTGCAAACTGAATTTTTTTCTAACAGCGTAATGTTATTTTTTCCTTACCATTACTTAATGTGGTTCAATAACATGATTATCAGAAGCTACTCAATAAATGTTAACAATATTTCTGCATTCTATTTTGATTGTTTATTATGTTAAATTAAATTTTTTCCAGGGAAAAGAGACATCTGGTGGACATTTTGGAGCTTTTTTTTTGAAATTCCATGTACGCAAATCGTATATATACATAATTTTATTGGGATTCGTTCACCCGTTTGCGTTGTAGGATGCTGTTTAAAGGGGAAGTTCAATTATAAACATCCTTTATATATTTCTATAAACTTTAGAAATTAGCAAACGATTAAAATATAATATAATTATTTGATAAAATATCTATCAGCTAGAATAGTTTTGAAATACTTTTCTTGAATGTAATTAGCAAAAAAATAAAAGAAAATTAAGAATACATATAAAAATATTTATGTTTCATTCAACGTAAATGGAGATGCATATTCAAATATAATCTGTATTCTGATGATGATTAGGTGTGTGCCCAAAGTGGCGTTACACCGGTGAAAAGCTTACAATTACAATTAAAAAAATATTATTTAAATAGCCATCAAAAGACTCGCCATTCAAATATAATTTTTCCATGCACGTGTACAAGATGCAAAAATATCCTCTTCTATCTAAATCAAAGAGAATCAAAGAAAACACATATGCTCTTAAGAAGACAGTTCTATCCATTATTGACTATGCATACATTCCCTTACATGGGTATGTGCGTTTCAATTACACATACCCTCTGATAGGTGTAGAGATAGGCTTTCTATTGACTGTTTTCCTCTGATTTGAAGCAAATTCGTATTGTTATTGTATTTGTAAAAGATTGTGAATTGAATTACTTTCGTGTAGCGCTTCCTATTAGAGTAAAGCGTCAACGGACCGACGTACCAGCAAACTTAATTACAGAAATATTTCTAGGTCTATGGAATTGCTACAAAGTAAAAATAGTAAAGTAAAAAAGTAATCTTAGAAAAATCCAAAACGACGAAAATAATTTCGCTTCAAGAATATTTATAAAAAAGCAGTTTTCGAAATTTTGAATTTACTAAATGTAATTTTTAATAACACTTTAAGGAATCTTAATAATCAGGAGTTAAAAATAATTGCTATATATAAATCCTCATCCACCAAATTATAATTGTGTCAGATTTTATAACTTTTATAGCTTTTGATCAATCAGTCTGGAATGTAAAGTAACATAAGACACATATTCATCTGTTTTAGAGGCTAAAGTGAATCTTTTTTTTATATATTAAAAACCTTAGAAAAAGAATTTACTGTAAATTATTTTTGATTTCTTAGTATCCAAATGAATATGCAAGCGGCAGAGTCATTTAATATTACTTTCAAATTTTTGTTTGAAAAAAAATATTTCAAATCTTATTATTATTTCAACCAGTATCATCGTGGAAAACTGATTAAATGTTGAGCTTCTAAATTGAAATCTTCTTCAGTGTGGTTAGCTAATAGATAAATTAAAATAATTTTTTAAAATAAAATCGAATCAATTTTTTAATCATTTTCTCTGTCCAAATAAATTTCCCTTATTTGTTCCAATTATGTTCCAGACTTTTGTCTAATCAAGATTTACACTACAAATTTGATTAAGAGTTTGATTGTTTACTTTTAAAACTTTAAATGAATAGAATTTCTTGACTAAAACCAGAACTTAAAGAACTTTGCACCGTATTCTGAATATTTCTTCCTTCAGTGTTATCCACCCAAATCTATCTCCTGTCTAATTTTAGTAGTCTGGTTTTCAATTAATCAGATATTTCAACATCTATAAATTCTGAAGGGATAGCAAATATACCGGCTGCAAGTCATTGGTTTGATACAACTCGCTAAGCCTTATTAAATAAATATAACTGCCACATGGTACCGACACCAAGAATCAAATCATTGTTGTGTGAAAATGGTTCGTTTTTTTCCATATTGTGTTTCGTCACATGGATCTAAATTAATTAATTATTCTTACTTTTTTCCATTATATATACAAATTATAAAACAAAAACTTTCTTAAATGTTGAGACATATTATAGCTGCAAAAACAAAGAAGAAGAAGAAAGACCACCTTTCTCAAGTTTTCTTAATTCAATTTTTTATGTTTCTTAATTTGGAAGCTTCAGCCAAATCAGATATTTAAAATTTGACGGAGGAAGTTTGAATTAGAACTAGTAAGAAAGATTTACCTTTCATTCTTTTG
This sequence comes from Argiope trifasciata, assembly GCA_026543055.1. Taxonomy (NCBI): domain Eukaryota; kingdom Metazoa; phylum Arthropoda; class Arachnida; order Araneae; family Araneidae; genus Argiope; species Argiope trifasciata. Next base: position 195,717 of record JAPMOQ010062643.1, read on the forward strand.
GATTAATATCAATACATTTAATATTATTTCTGGTTGTACCATTTTTAACTAATCACTTTCTTAAACAATAAACATTACAATATATTAAAATAATTGAATCAAAATTATGATATATATATATCTCTCAAATCCATGGACACATGGAGACGAAGAACAAACTTGGAACTTTACAATCTATACAAAGAACTTTATAATCTATACTAGACATAATAAAATTTATCTCAATCCAAAGACTAAAATGGGCAGGACACTTGATTAGAATGAAAGATGACCGGACCACCAAAAAGACCTTCGACGCTAAACCATCTGGAATCTGCAAAAGGAGTAGACAGAGGATCCGGTGGATCGAGTATCTAGAAACAGATCTAAAAGTTCTCAGACTGTCGAAGTCTATCCAAGAAGCGGGCAGCCTGGAATTCGATTCTGCGGAAGGCCATGGCCCACCCTGGGCTGAAGCGCCACTGAAGAAAAAGAAGATATATCTCAAATCCACATAAGATACCATTTTCTTAGCTTCTAGAGATTTTGTTTTATTCATTTCATAATGACATAAATAGACAGGCTGATAGATACTTTCGCCAGAAAACATATTTTGTCTATATTTTTAGATTCGTAATATTTTGCAATGTCAGCGACAATGTTATGCAGGAAATATCATTTATCTGAAATATTGCAGTTTTTATGGACACAGATTGACAAACGTAGAGACATTCTTCTCACAAGTCGATTTGGTTTAAGTTTAATCTTAGGTTTGACAGTTACGTTTTTGGTTTTAGAATTGCTATATTCAATAAAAAATATTAAAAAATGTGTTTTTGCTCTAGAAAGCTTTTAGATCTTTAGATTACCAATGTCTCGAAGTCAAATATTTTCATTACATGCTAAAAGCAAAATAATAATATAAAAACATACTTTGAACCTTAAAAAAGTTTATTTTTTCAAAACGTTTTAAAAGGAATTGGATTACAAAAAAGTTAAAAAGGAAATATATGATCCCAAATTTCAAGTGAGAACATTATTTTTTAAGTCATTATTCGTCAATATAGACGTATAGTCATGTGATAGTTTTTTCAAACCAGTTTAAACATTGAATGACTTAAATTAATTAAGACAATTCGTAAGCATTCAGAGTATGAATAATTTGGAAATTAAGTTGTAATTTTAGCTGTCAGCAAATCGTCAAATGGGATAACCTTCTGTATTCAGTCTTCTTATAACTCTACAACTGAAAAATGGGTGCCTCAAAAGCGATAAATCGTCTATTTGTTGCCTACTCATTTTGAGGCTTTAAAAAACCACAAATCAATAGGGCATCAAGTTGTCACATGGTAATAATATAAAACAATTATAGTACGAAACAAGAAATATGGTAAACATTAAATACTTGTAATAGTGTTAAATAAAATATAAAATAAAGGAGTTATAGGAGGAACGGACCACGTTCTCCAATATATAGTGTGTAGAATACATTCCAAGAAGGGTTTTATTTTTATCATTAATTTTTCCCTATTATATACTGACATAAAAGTTGTAGTGATATCTTAATAAGCCATTAACAGCCACTAAACATTGATGATCACTTTTGTATAGAGGATACATGGCTGCAAATAATAAAGTCACGAGTTCGATCCTTGGCGGAATTCTATTTCCACGTTGGCCCAATTCCAGCCAATACTATTGCCACATTCGTGCCCTCTGACAATTAACATGCTCTTCACTCACCATAACGCTTGGCGTTATCAAAAGTAGTCAGACTCACTTGATGCAGCAACCAAAGTCATCAGACTTACTTGACGCAACAATTCACTCACACTCAGCATAACGCTTGGTGCTTTAAAATGGATCGTCTTCTCGTATACTCACTGGTGGGGGAGTATTGTAGTAGTATCTTAATAAGCCAGTAACAGCCACTAAACATTGATGATGACTTTTGTGTAGGGGATATGTTATACGGCTGCTAATCGTGAGCTTACAAGTTCGATCCTTGGCAGAATTCAACCTCCACATTGACACAATTCTAACCAACACTATCGCTACAAACTTATACAAAAGAGATTTTTTAAATTTATAATTGGTTGGAAAAACGTTGCTTTTATAAATTTAAAATTGCAGTATTCGCTGTGATAATTTTATTTAATTTGCCGTGACTAATGTTTATAGTGATAGAATTTTGTATTATCCTTTTTCCTTTTATTTCTTGATGAGCCACAGTTTTAAGTGCAATAATGATATACACTACAATAATCTTTTCAGAACTTAAGGTCATATAATGCATTAATTTATTTAAAGTAGGGCAAGTAATACCTTTTTTTTAGCTGAATTTGAGAAAAATTGTTGTTTAATGCCTTAATATTTATGTCAATGAATCATAAAAATTAAAAGCAAAAAATAATTTAAAAAGAAAGATTGTATATTTATTCACTGATAAATATATTTTACTTATTTTGTTTTTGATAAATTTATTTATAATAATAATGAAATGTTTCAATTTTTAGAGATTTAATTGAAATTTATAAAATTAAAAGTTGTTTTAAACCTAAAATTAATACATTATAGGATTTTATGTCTTGCATTTTACATTTCTTTCTGTTCAAGAATTGAACTCTTATCATTGGTTTTTAAAGATAATTAGAAAGAGTCCATAAATGATAAACAGATTAATAAATCATCAAATTAGAAAATGACAAAATTAGAGATGGCATATACAGGATGTTCTTCTTTTCACCCTTTTACTACTATGTTTGTAGTTTACAGGATAAAAAAAGCATTGTAACAATTTGAAAAAAAAAAGCATTGTTTGCTATATATGAATGCTTCAGAGAAAAAAAAAACGAATGTAACTAAAGGCAATGGACTCTGTACCACTACTCAATAAACTGTATTCGTCGAACTCTTTCCCTAGAGATGCCTAGTCCATGAGGACGAAACTTCGGTGAAATAAAAGTTACACTTGCAGAAAATCTTGACATATGTTACAAAACAGAACACCTTCTCATACTTCCATGTCCGAAGTCATACTTGTCTCTGAATGATGGCGAATACGATTTGGGAATTTTATTTAAGTCAAAGTATTTATAGATTTAGATAAATTTATAAAATAATAGACTATTTTGCACATTTTTCTGCTTGATGCATTTCTTTTTATGTACATAAGCAGATAATGGCAATTTAATAAATACCCATAGTTATAAAATTGAGTTCACTTATTTTATTAGATAGCTTTAAATTTTTTCTGTTTCTGTTTAAAAATAATTTTGAAATGATCCTTATTTATAATGCTTATTTTTACATTTGAATTATTTATAATGCTTCGAAAACTAAATGCCTCTAAATACCAGACCCAAGGTTTGTAAGCGTATTATTTGTATAATATTCCTAGTGTTTGCCCAATTTTAATGAAATTTGAGACACTTTGTTTTCAAAAAGAAAGAAATATCAGTGAAATCATTTAAGTCAAGAATTAAATTACGCTTTTAACTAAATAATCTGTTATTTTAGCTGTATATTTCGAGATTCACTGAAATTTCCGTACTTCTGTCTACGTTAAAATTATGATTTTACTTTTACAGTAACTTCAATGTTAATATTTTCATTTCCTCTTTTATTTTGTAATATATGCCCATTTTAATATATAGACTAATTTTCTTTCTAAATATTGTGTTATAAATAATTAAATTTCTTTTGTTATTTATACTAAACACATTAATTTTATTCATATTTTTTGCATTTTAATGAACAGATTTTGTGAGGATTATTGAGAGCAAGGAATGATTGATTTCTTGTCATGTCACGTGCAAAGCCTTAGTCTTCTGCACCATCAGTATGCAGTGTTAAAATCTTAAGAGCTGAGAAATATGTGCCTTTTTAAGATACTCTAAAGGAAAATGATATCCACTTCCGATTTTTTTCAAACAAATGTTCTAATATATATTTGCTTCAGTTGCAATTGTAGTTAAAAAAGTAAAAATAAAACTTTACATATATTTTTGGTTCTATAGGATGCGAGTAAGATTTAATTTCCATTTTCAGATTTAGATTTTTACGTTTTCCTCTATAAGGAAAATTATGATTTTAAGTTTTCTTACAATTTTCATTATTGGGCAATTAGAAATAGGTATTGAATGTAATTAAACCTATATTTTTTATGCTTTTTTGAATATCACTGCCTGTGAGAGGAAGAAATTTTAAATTTAGAAACACTGCAATTTCTTGCCACCAACAATAAAGCTTATTTTATATCATATCAGCAACTGATATTTAAAAAGAATCTATACTGTGATTAGAGTACATAGTATTTTTTTTTTCACTCGAAAGCAAACTATAAATAAAGATTTGATACTGCTGGATGTGGACTATTAAAGAAGATGAAATTAAATAGACTATAATTCGGAAAGAGGAATTTGAAATTAAATTATTCGACTATTTGCAACGAAGAAAAGGGAGTTATAAAGATGAGAAATCAATATCTCGATTCATTTATGATTGATTTTTCAACAAAAAAGTAAATTTTGGTAAATCACTTTGAAAGTACCAAAGCGAATGCCCATTATTCATTTATATGAGGAATTCAGGGTAATAATCTCAGTGTGAAAGATGACTTGTAAATCATTAATCTAACTAAGCAAAAATTTATTTTGATAGTTAGCGATAGTTTACGATTACCGAGAATTAGATAAATGTCATACAGCTAAATTCTATTATTTAGCTTTTTCAGAAAGAGTGAATATCAGAGAAATTTTTGGAATTAGAGACTGAATGTTCCTACATACAGTGGAAGTTTTATTTTGTTCTTCTGAATTGAACAATTATTATTTTTTTAATTTTAGAGTAAGATTTTAGTTCTTCTAGTGTGTCATAATTTCAGCTGTTTCCATTTTTATAAATAGTAATTACTCTATATTTACCGTTAAAACTGAGGATAGTTTGATAATAAATTACTTCAAATTAATAATTTACTTCAATTCTCTCTTAAAAATACAACTAAGAAATTGGAAACTGGAAATATTAAACATTTTCTAAATTTATAAAACTTGGAAAAAATGACTATCGAAAATAACACGAATAAAAATATATAAATAAATATATGTCAATAAAAATACAAAATTTATACACTTTAATATCAAAACGTCTTTAAATATATTTATTTATAAAAGTTACAGTTGTAGAAAAGAGTTCAGTTACTAAAAACATACCAATGAAATAGACATGGCAATATGCATAGATAAGCATAAATATGAAATTTATACATTGTTCGTAAAGTAGCTATTTACATTTGCAGATAGACAATTTTTTAAGTAAATAGTATACTTCTTCATGTATATAGCCAGCCATCTCGCCACCACTGAACGTAACAGTATCGACAGGATTTATTGTGGTAGACTGCTGAAGTAAATAATATACTAAATTCAAATAAATGTAAAACAAAATACATGACATACAAAATACATACATATATATAAACAGATTATATAAGAATTTCGAACATAAAGGATATAACAAACTGTCCCAAATATAGAAAAGGATATTCGTCTGTGCAAGTGTTTGCAAACAGGGACTTTTTTCATTTGACAGCAACAGTTTACTTTTGCAGGCAATTGTTCAAATAACTGTAATGACAGCAGACTTTGATGTAGGGAGAATGGGATATTATTGTTTGTCTTATACAATCTCCTAAAGGAATTCAAACCACCAGCCATAACAGAGTTACGTAATAAAGCTGGTCATTGTTATATTTTCTAAGTTTCAGAATTACTACTTTTTGTTTGGACAATATATATCATAGAAGGAAATCATGTAATATTCAGGTCTTCTTGACATATAATTCTGAATGGAAAGTTTCTAACAAAAGACACGTACTGGGGACTCGATGTCTATAATATTGTGGTTATATATATATATATATATATATATATATATATATATGTATATATATATATATACATATATATATATATATGACTTCGACAAGGGCCACTTTCAAGCAAGGATTCCAAATAAGTGATTTTTTCTGTGAGGCGTCGGTGGAAAATGGTCAAAAAAATCGACACCTCGTGACCCGAAAATTACGGCAAAAGAGACATACTAATTTAAACAGCAAAAGACAAAAACAAAGCAAAACATTAAAAAACATCACCAAAGAAAGCAAAAATATATAAAACTACATAAGAAAATTCAACCACAATTAATAACTCAAACTAAGAAAACAAAAAGTTATAAAGACTTACCCGCCACAGCCGTTCTTCCTTTCCAATAATAATACTACAGTGTAAATAAAGATAAATGTAGTTTATGAGTGCCATCTACTTTCCTAATATTTCATTAGTTTTTTTATTAAAATATTTATATTGCAGTAGTTTTTGGGAAAATCATTATTGCTTAAATTTTTAATAAAACTATTTGTTGCTGTTATAAAAGAAATTTTGTTATTACAAATTATTTTAATTTTATTAAACTGTGAGAAAATTTAATTTTTGAAAATTTTAGAGTTAAGATTAGAATGATAATAACAGAGTTTAATTATATTAAATTCGAATTCGTCTCTTTTATCATAAATACCGACTATTGTTTTATCATTAGCAATTTAGACTATTGTTTTGATTCGGTTGTGTTACTTTTTGCTTAGCTTATTTTGTTATTTAATTTGGATTCATTTGTATTTTAGTTGTAGCTGCATTTGCGCTCTCCAAATACAATGATGGATTAAAAAACTTTTTTAATTCTTAAACTTGTTTGAATCAGTAATGATTTTTAGTTTCGATTCCGGTTTTGGTTTCGTTTCCGTGATTAGTACTGTTCCTGTTTCGTTTAAATAATTCTTTAATTATAGTATTTTGGATTTTTTTCATTAATTGGTTCTTTTTCATTTACCTTTCATTTTGTGAACTTTTAGCATGTAATTCTGAATTGAGTTTTAATTTCGATTTTAATTTAATTTCGAAATGGGTTTTGATTGTGTATATATATATATATATATATATATATATATATATATATATATATATATATATATATATATATATATATAAGTGTATTTTTTCGCTGTACATATCTTGACAGCATGACAGTATTTTTGTCATGCTTGTTAAATACTCTAAAAACCATTAAAAGTGAAATACCCTACAGTATTACACTTTTCTTCGCCTTTATAACATATACATGTTATTGCGAAAATACAGACAGATCGATGAATAATTATGAACTATACATCAATCAGATAGAAACTTGAAGCATGAAATTTGCGATTTAATGTGCTTATTTGGGATGCGATGTTTTTTTTTCTGGATATTTTGCAATTTGCTTAGTAACAATATTTCCTACCAAATTTCTGATAACCTGTTTTATTAATTTTATCATAATAAAAAAATCTTTCTTATAAAAGTATGCATGCCTTCAAAATTTATCAAAATCCAATGTTATTACATCACAAAGTGAGGAAATAATTAAAAAATCAGTTTCATTCTTTTGCATGTCACACGAGTCTTCAGAAAAGTATCTCGTAAATACCACGAATCTTAGTGCGCAATAAGTTGTTCTCGATGCATCTTTCGATGGGTTTCCAAACGAACAAAAGGTTACTATAAAAAGATTCTTTTACATAGAACGCACGTGGTTCTCGCTCTCACGTGAATCTATTGTGGTAAAAAAGGACAAAAGGGCTCAGGTGAAGAAGAAATCGCGAAAACTCTTTACTTGACGGGTATTGTGAAATAACTCACACCTTCCTTTCTTCTACCTCTAGAAATAGAATTAGGTTGTCTATATACATTTTACAATAGGAGTCTAAGTTTACATTTTTAATTTAGAAAAATGGATCTCACCTTTAGTTCAAATAGCCTGACAATAGAAAAATTGATAGAAAATTCGCGAAGCAGAAGATATCTGTTAATCTGTTATCTGTTACAATTCTATTATTGCATGCATTAAATACATCTTAAAAATTGTGTCAACATTTTTATAATTATTTTTTCTGTGTCATATCGCAATATATAACATTAAAATGGACCATATTATAACAAAATCAATTATATGGAAACAAATAATAAAAACATGAGTCTTTTTGACAGTTTAGAGCTTTGCAAGCCAGATCATTTGACCTTAAGATTCCAATTTTCACAAATATATGTTTGAAGATACAAATGTACGAATCCAAGAGATTTTTTTAAAAAAATAATTAATTAACTGTCAAGCTACATTTATCATTTTTTTCTGATGTAGCTTTAAAAATTTTTATAATACAACAATCATTTTTACCATTTTGGGACTTTTTTGATAAATCGAAAAGTGGTGAATTATTTTCTTGAATTTAGAAAAAAACATTTTTTCATGCTTGTCAATAATACTGAAAATTATTGCAATGAAATTAAGACCATATTCATTGAAATCGTCTAATATTTAATAATTTGTTTTTTTTTTTCATTGTTGAAACATAAAATGGAAATATTTTATTTTTTCCTTGCAGTTTGTATTTAAAAAAATACCACACTATAGATAGTCAGGTAATTTTCGCAAGAATGTTATAAGTGGTTTTTTTAGTTCGAAATGTGAGAAGTGTGAATATTACAAAAAAAAAAAAATGTTACACTTTTTTTTGGGTACGGTTTTTCAAAGGCAAAATGTGTTTTCTTTGATTCTTATGGGAGATCTATATGTTTTTCATTGGTAATATAAGCATACTTTCGAATGCGTGTTTCTATGTAATAATTAAAATAAATTTCTAATTTAAATTTAAATCAAATTAAAATGAGAAAAATTTAATAATTTAATATTTAAATTAATTAAATAACTTCATAGGAGCGTGCAAATATATCGTACATACATCCAAAAAATGTTTATTATAATTTTTTCCATATGAAAATTAAAGTGTTAAATTAAGATTTCTATTTTTCCAAGACCTGTATCCTAATTTTATAACTCCGCATGTGTTGTGTTATTATTAGTGTAATAAGTAGAATATAATTTCTTCTGTATATGATTTCGTATGTAGGGAATTCTGGTACAAGATTATTAAAAAAAGAGGGGGGGGGGGGTGAATCAAATAGTCGGAAAACTCCACTTGTGACACACAGCCTTCTGTATATGCTGCATCCGAAAAGCAAATATCATTTTCATTTATTCAACCTAGTGAAAAACAAGTCACATGATTGCCCACTGCACTTGTTTCGAGGGATTCATGCCTCGATATTACTTGTTTTATCGATTTTGTTTATTTCAACCAAATAACATTACCTGAATCCAATATATTAGATTTATCCAGACATACAAAGGCGTGTAATAAAGAAATGTAATTGTTTTACAGCCTGAAACAAACTTGTTTCACTTTCATCTTACTATTCTTTTTACAATATGCAATTATTCTTCTTTTACTATGAAAGATAAATTGACATTGAAGCAAAATCTTCTGTTGCGACTACTATTGTTTTTGTCCACTGACATCATAAATGTAGTTTAGAGGCAAGATATTTCCATCTCCTTTGTGATTGAAAAGTAAATTTGGAAGTTAAAGATTCCTGTCGAAAATAAAGTTTCGTTTACATCACTAACATCAACGACGAGGATATCAGAAAACTGGTCGATCAATATGACAAAAGTCTGAATCTTCACTGCCTTTAAGCCGAAAATAATTATGTTTGTACATAATGTTTGGTAATCCTTTCTTTTTGTTCCTGCTCTAATTTTCTTTTTTAAAGACTTCTTGGAAGCTGATATATATATATATATATATATATATATATATATATATATATACTGAAGTGACAAAAGTCATGGGATGACTGTTAATATCGTGTCGGTAATCCTTTTGCCCGGCGAAGTGCAACAACTCGACGTGTCATGGAGTCCACAAGTCGTTGGAAGTCCTCTGCAGGAATATTGAGCCATGCTGTGGGGTACGTGAAGTCCATGAATGGCTGCAAGTGATCTGTAAGCAGCTGAACATAACCATTTCCAGTCAATGATCGGTTCAGTTTCACCAGAGGACCGAGTCCAGCCATTCATGGACTTCACGTACCCACACAACGATGGGATTTTTATGGATGACAATGCGCCATGTCACCGGGCCAGAACTGTTCGCGATTGATTTGAAGAACATTCCGGACAATTCCAGCGCATGATCTGGCCACCTAGATCACCCGATATGAATCCCATCGAGCATTTATGGGACATCATCGAAAGGTCCGTTCGTGCCCAAACTCCTGCACCATCCACACTTTCACAATTATGGTCGTCTATACAGACAGCATGGCTCAATATTCCTGCAGAAGACTTCCAACGACTTGTGGACTCCATGACACGTCGAGTTGTTACACTTCGCCGGGAAAAAGGAGGACCGACACGAT
>JAPMOQ010062643.1:206450-240746 GCA_026543055.1 Argiope trifasciata
AATTTATCAAGTATTTCGGAAAAAATGGAGAATTCTTAAATAGCAGTTAACAAGCTGGTGGATCAGCTTGTAAAGAAATCTGTAAAGTGAATATTAAAAAATTCTTTCTCTATATTTTTTGTTTAAAAATAATTTAAAGAACTTCTTAACTAATGAGGAACTCAGTAGATTATAAGAGAGCCATCTCACATCTAAGCGATATCTTTTTGAAAATAGAATGATATACCTGGTGCATGGTGATATGCCGACATGATAAAAGCCTGAATTTTCAAGATGATTATATCAAAAAGAAATCAAGTTTGTAATTAACTTTTCAAATTAAATTCTTTTTTTAGGAAAAAAAGGGATACAGGCTCTTGTTTCAATTATCTTATTTTAAAAAGTAAATGGAATTCTTTGGTGCTCAATTTTCAAGAGAAATCCGAAAGAAGTCTTTCTTATATATTTTTAAAATTCAAAAATCTGAATAAATTTCAACACGAAATATGATCGAGGAAAAGGTACAAATATTATTTAAAAGAAAATTGAAAAAAAAAAAAACCCACGGATTTCTAGATTTCAGTTGGTTTTAATGATTAGGAACCAGAAACATAAAAGAAAACAGGAATATATTAATGAAACTAAATAGTAAAATTTTTTAAATCTTTTCTATTTTAGATTTACACTTTGGAAAAGTTCGAGAAATTATAAGTATTTCTTTTTCCAGCTTCGAGCTTTAAAACAATTATTTTTTTCCTGTTCATTAGCTTTTACATTTACAAGAATAACTTGACATGTAATCTGCTTTCTAGGATTAAACTTGTTTCTAGGACCACGGAGAATTATTTTATCTGTCTTTTAATTTTTAAGATTATGAGAATTACTTTTTATATCCATATTTAAACATAGTGTGTCTGTGCATGAAAGTTTATTACCCGGTAGTTGACGGAAAATGAATTGTCAAATATATTGTGCACCATTATTATGAAATAAATTTTCAGATAAGAAATTGTGAGATTTAAAAGTATGCTTACTTATCGACCAAAAAAAGCAAAATTTACCGTAAGGAAAGTACGAAAATAATGAAAGATAGAAAATTCTTAAAAAAAACTTTCTTCAACGTTTTTTTGTTGGCTTGCCCAAGAAAAATGGAAGATGGTAGCATTATTTGCTTGATTTTTCTTTTGTATTTCTCCTTGTTTTTATCACATTATTGATTAGATAAGCGATATTTAGGGAAGAGAAATCTAAAAGTTTCTGATAAGAATATAAAGCATTATTATTGATTATTACTTGGAAAACGAGTGGTCGAAAGCTCGTATGGAATAGGGAGCATCTGTTTAGTTTTGAAATTTGGAGAGAAAATAGTGCTTTCTTCGAAAAGTAATAATGAATTCAGATATAAAATATGGTAACTTTTTTAAACAAGGAATTAAAATTTTATCATTTAAAAAGGTTTTCATGACTTACACTGATTTGAAGAAAACATGCAAAGAGTGTTTGCATAAATTTACTGTTAAATCAAAATATTTTGGAATGTTAAAATCAAAATCCATCTTTCACCCTCCTTAATCAAATGTTTTCAATCAACTAGATGCAACAAAGATTTTTCTTTATAAAGATAATATAGAAGTATAATAGAAGAAGTAACTATCAGTATAGTTATCATTTCAGCTTTTGTAACTGGATAATAAAAATCGAAGAGTTTTTTAAAATTTCACGTAGTCTGGATTTCTTATAAATACCTTGTATTCAAATTATTTTAAAGCAAAGTTTTTGTGATTAATAAGAAATTTTTTTAAAAAAATGTCCCACTTAGCATATTTGATACAAATTAAATGTTATATAAATGAAATATTTATATTTAAAACAAAAAAAAGGAACCAAAGTTTAACGGAAATTTATCATGCATATAATAAATATCATTGCATTATACGTGGTAAAATAAATTAACTGCACATTTTTAAGCTGAGCATATACTGAGGAAAAGTAAATGATTCGCTTCATTATGCCACCCCCCTCGTCTTTTCAACTTAGCATACTCAACTATAACTTTGAATAAATTTAATGGAATAGCGTGTTCAAAATTAAAACGTCTAACATCAAAACAAGAAACTTTATGAGTACCTTCATGAACCGAAAATATATTTTTCCATATCCGCCCAGAATTTGAAACCAAGTCCTATACATGAAAATATTTAAACTCATTATTCCTTATCCAACATACTTAATTTTGCATAGTTATATTGCTTATCTTGTTTATTGCAATGTAATATTTAGCATGCATTTATTTACCGTTTTTCTTTTCAATGACTATTTTAGCGTATACCTTTTCAATTGACAGAGAACTTTAGACTTTTCGAATTCAGGAGTATACTGTGGTAAAAATAAAGAAAAAATCACTCAACTTCGTCTTAGTTACCTGGTTAACTAAAAAGCTAAAAAATGATAATTATTCTTTATATTATCGTGGGTATTATCTCTATTGCGCTGTTATCAATAAAACGTGGAAAAGCAGATATGTTGGCTTTGCGTAATAATATCGAATTTTTCACGTTTATTTGTCTCTCACAAGTGTTGCAGGAATATGAATTAGTTCTCACAGAAAATATTCTATGAGTGAATTACTAACAGGTTAAAAAAAATTCGGCAGTTGGGTTGCACTTCGACCATTAAACAGATCACTATTTAGGTGGTCATTTATAAAATATATCGTCTTCCAAATTTTCTGGAAAAAGAAACTATAGAACATTCTTGAGGTTAAGGTTGAAACAAGAGAAATTTATGATTCACCCTTTTGGGGAGAACGCACCTAAACAGGCCCAAGTTTATTTCAACAAATCAGTGTGGACTTGATAAGGTAATGTGTCCAAAACATTCTTTTTGTTGTGTTTTCTCTTTCACTATTTTATACTTTTTTCAATAAATCACCATCAAGCTTAGAAAAAGACTGACGGAGAAATGTCTTCATGAATCAAAATTCTAGAACAAACGTGAATTAATTGGCATTTAGGGAAGAGAAGGAAGAGTTCGATAGCAAATATTTCTCCTAATAAATACGTAGATATTCCTGCTAATTTCATCAATCTATGAATAATCTGGTGATGAATATTAAAAGTGAATTAAGTTTTTAGGATAAATATCGGTCTATTGGCATTCCTGAAAGATAACGAAAATTTTCACATCAGGGACATCACTTAATAAATATACAGATCTTAATACAAAGACATTCCAATTAATTTCAAAAATCTATAAATAATTTGATGATGATTAGCGGAGACGAATCAAATTTATAGTGTTTATAGTTCTCGATTAAATGGCATTCCGGTGAGATAATGAAAATTTACACAACAGAGATTTCCAAAACCAGATAGATATTCTCTTCAAATCTCTTCCAAAAAAAAAAAACAGTAATTCAAAAGCCTTCAATCATTTCTCTAATAATACAACACAGGAAAAATATACTGTCTGGCACTGACTATCAATCTTTTTATTTTGGATAGTGAGATTTGGACCCATTTAAAGTAGTAAATTATTCTGACCTCTGAGATTTGCTTGTAACTTAAGAGTTAGATACTGATTAGTTTATAAGGTGTTCAATCTAGGCCTCGATTTTAATGTTGATTGAGATTATTGCTGGAAACAGTTTTAAATGGAGAGACAAATTAATATAAATAATTATACGTATATTATACTGCTCATGTTAATATATATATAACGAAAAAATTATTTAATGCAAATATTTTTTGTAGATAGCCAGTCATATTTAGAAAAATAACGCTCCAAATTTTTAAGTCAGAAATCCCAATTTTCTGTGAATAACACAGCTAGAGTTATGAAGATTTGAATTTGATCATTTTCAAACTATCACCATCGCCCCGAGCTATCAATTTCTTCATTTTTTATATTGTTTTCTTTACTGCTAAAATTTTCCTTTTTTAAACTAAAAAAGAATATTTGTTTCAATGAAATAAAAATGTACTTTCAATAGTCTTTCATTTAGCTTTGACAGTATTTAAAAAATAATCAAAGCAGCAAAGTATTCTTCAAAATTTTATCACATTTTCTTTATTAGTCAGTTTTAGTTACATCAACTTTCCACTTTAAATTAACACAATTTCTACATTATGACTGGCATCATGATTTTGAACTGCTGTCAGATGCCGAAACTACCATACCCGAGTTAATAGGAATCTCGCCAAGCGTTTGCACCAAACCAAAGAGAAGGATTTGACCTATAGTGGCAAAGTGAACACGTACCCAAATGTCCGGATTTGGCTAAACATGTATGCATTTAATATTTCATCCAATAATTTATACAATCCAATTTCGAATTCAAAACTGTCTGGTTCAAACCCGAGATCTGTACCACTAAGCAGCCAGGACCTTCCGCCAAATCTATATACATATAAAACTCTTATGAGGACGCAAAATGAGGCTGAATTTGTTAATCGCAATTTGCCAATACTTCGACCTTGTTCGGTAACATCAACATGCTGTTTGATAATATTTCAAGCGAACGCGTTTGAAAAATTAACGGACACAATTTTTTTGAATTTGTTTCTGTGGTGAATGTATATAGTTTCTAAATGAGCAGATATTTGAGTTTACAAAGAACTTTTCTAAGGTTCAATTTTCGAATGTACTTTTTACTTTACATTTTTTATCCTATTTTGGAATCAACTGAGTTTGAATGTAGCTGCTTTTTTTGTAAATATAATTTTTTTAAACTCTGTTTCAGTGGTATAGTTCCCAAATTTGAAAAACGTGAGCAAAGCACAATTTCTTTTGAATTTGTTTCTGTGGTGGATGTATATAGTTCCTAAATGAAAAGTTATTTACCTTTACAAATTTTTTTTCTAAGGGTCAATTTTCGAGTGTACTTTTTGCTTCACATTTTTTGTCTTTCATTTTTTGTCACATTTTTAATTAAACTATTTGAAGAGATCTTTTGCTAGATTAAAGTGGTTTAGTAGATGGCGAGCGAGCGAAGTAATCAGAGAGAAACTGCATCAGCAGTTCCTAGGAGTTAGCAAGCAGGGGGCGGAGCCCCCAGTTTATAATATTTATAATTTTGTTTTCCATAATTCTTACAAAACAAACTTTGTCTGGAACTTTGCGACCAAGAAATGTTTTCTTCCTTGCTCCATCATACTACCCACCTCATGTCTATGTTGAGAGATCTTTGAAATAGATTTCTTCAACGACAAAGCAATTGTAACAAGAAAAGGATAACTGTCGTGAGCAACCGTTTTTTTTCTTCTTCATATTCTAAGCATTCTCTTTATTCCCAACAACCAGCATGCTGTGCTTTAAGTCTGAAAAGAAAACAGCAGATGAAGACATTTTTCCCTTTATGGCACAAAAGCATCGAATAACGAAATTATTAAGAAAATCATATATTAGAAGAAATAGAAATATTCAAAGCGGGACATTGCAGTTGAGAATAATACATAGGCTAATATCCACGCAATAATCTCTTGGTTGGCAATATTTTATATTATGTGATTCTTATGAATTCAAACAAAATATTAAGCAAGAAAAGCTCACTTTAAACATTTAATATTTTCTGGTAAGGTAAATATTTAAGAATTTTATAAGAACTGCGGAACTGATATAGAAGATGCATTAGAATGGCAGTGTTAATGAGATTATGTATCACGTATTAAATTTTTTCATGATGGTTAAATATTACTATACAATAAATTTGCATAATCGTAATAATATGTGCATGTGCATACGTTTCTAAAATAACACCCTGCCTTATTTATTTATTTATTTCAGGTTGATAATTAATCTAACATGATTTTTTAAATCATAAGTGCTCCTTGTTTCTAAGTCAGAATGATTCACTCAAATGGAAGGAAAAATTTAATGACAACACAGCTTATGATTATAAAATTTTGATTTTCTTTTCTTTTACCCTCGTTATCTAATTATTAGAAAAATGTTTTGTGTTCAGAAATTTTTTTGTTTCTTTTAAAAATTGAATTTGGATTATACGAATCAAACTTATTCATGGCAGTTATTTAAGAAATATACAATATTTAGAACAGTTTATATTTAATTTAAAAAGAGTGTAAAGATTATTTTTTACTTATTCTTGAAAGTTTTCGAGTAAAATGCAACGTCTTTGTTAGGTGTTGAAGAACAAAAACATAATCAAAATCTTTAGAGAAATAGAAGATGAATAAAAGCTAAAACAAACAATAGCAAAAATGTAAAAATTATAATGATAATGAGAAATCTTTATTTATTAAGAAGTATTCACTGATTTTTTAATAGCACCAAGATATGTAATAATAATATTAAGCATTTGATAGCTAATCGAACAATATGTCAGTTTTTATGTTCTGAATGAAGACACCATATAATTTGCCTGGGTGAAAGTGTTCAAAGGTACAACGCTTTCAACTAAATTACTTTCTTAAATTCGTATAATTTTGAACAAGAGCATATGTTTTCAGTTTTAGTAAGCTGAAATGGGCATCAATCTCTATTTCGTGGAACTTTTAACATTTTTCAATTTATATTTCTTGTACTGGATAGTTTATTTCAGCGATGTAATGTATTCAGGAAAAGTATCATTAATTTCGGAAAGACTCACTGTTTTAATGAAATGAAAAAAAAGCTTAATTAAATCAAGTTTATTTTAAAATTTAATAAATCGAAAATTATAATTTAAAAAACTATTTAATATTGAGGGCATGAAAATCTGTGAATATAATTGTAAAAATTTAGTTTTGCAATAAATATATATTTTTCCAATAGATTTATCATATTAATAGCTTTAAAAATTTTC
The DNA here is from genome assembly GCA_026543055.1 of Argiope trifasciata. Lineage (NCBI taxonomy): Eukaryota > Metazoa > Arthropoda > Arachnida > Araneae > Araneidae > Argiope > Argiope trifasciata. The sequence continues at coordinate 213,232 of JAPMOQ010062643.1, forward strand.
TACATTATTATTTTAAAATTTATGACGGGATATAAATTTATATATTTATATTTTATAAACGGCCGAAGTTTATCTGTCACTGGTCTATTACATTTATATTACCAATTAACTTGTAAAATGAATGAATATTCTCCAAAGAAGATAATGGTAATCATGGGTAAGAAAAATTGTTAGTTTTTAGATTCATACACTTAGTTTGTTTGATGATATTAAAGTTTAATATGTGGTTATGAAACACTATTTCGAGAGGGATCATGTAAATTTGAACTCTGATGAGATGATGTAAATAATAATGGAGTAATCATCCATTATTTCTTACATTTAAACTCCATACTGATTGATCCTCGAAATTTATTTTTGCTTTCATCGAAATACTGCACTTTATGCATATTGAGTGGAATTCTTTCTAATCAGGAATTTATGACCTTGAGGTTAAAACCTTACCAATAATCAATTTTTACCGACATAAAACAGCAATAAAGCTTCATATAAAGCTAAAATTAAATTTATTTTAGAAGTGTATTTATTTTATGATAGCAAAGCCGGTTATTTAACTGAAATTTTGGAGACTGCATCATTTTTAGATTAAAATTTTGATCCATTACCGATTTATGAAATACAATTCAGTCTTATTTTTGTAAAATGAAACGTAGAAAAATTGGAAAAGTCCTGAAAAAATAAATATTTGATTAATGAATAATTAGTTTGTCTTTATTCTTGTTAGTATGATTTTAATTGTAATGATTATACATGATTATAACAGGTTAAAGAAACATAGCAGCAATTATCTGCGACTTCGAGAAAAAAAATGATATCGTTTTTATAAATAACATTTCAACACTTCTCTGATTTCAATTAATACCAGTTTTGGTAATTTTCTCTAAGCATTCTCGAATATTCTCCATTCAAGATCTTTTCCCCCTTTCTTCTGCATAAAATTGTGCACCTTGTATTATGCCCCGATTTATTCCATTGCATAGCATTGCTAAGGATATACGTGCTCTGAGCCTTACATTTTTACAGAATTTATTGTAAGAATATATATTTTCAAATGCCTTTTGCCGACGATTGATGCCAAAATGTGATGAAAAATTATACTTGTAGCTACATGATAACTTGTAACTTATTCTATTGATTTAAATTTTTTATGTGTATGAATTACCATTTTTACAAACATTTGAAAGCACAGACCGACAGATAGTCAACCGCTTGACAGATTTGCTTCAAAATTTGAAAAAAATTTCATATTTTAGATGCTAAACCTGTATACCGAATTTTATAGCTCTTTCCGTTTTGCAGTTCACTTGAAATCGAACTGCCAGACAAATACATTTCTTGTAAATAGATATCATTCAAAATTAGATCCAATCTGGAAATTTGGTCATAACTCTATATACCAAATGTCAGTGCTCTAACTCAAAGCAGTTTTGTGTTATCGTGCTCACAGATAAATAGACATAATGCCAAGTGTGTGTTTTGAAATGAAAGTTAGAGTTTCATCAAAATCCCGAGCTCAAAGTGCTTTAAGATTACAGTATTTCCTACATATTGTTTCACTACTATTTCCTTTATAAATACATTTCAATAAAAGTTTTATTTTCAGAGTTTTTTCCCAATTATTTGAGGATGAACAAAATGGTCTAAAAATACTGTGGTGAAAGCTTTCGTAGATAATGTATATCATCATCAATTGCATGGCAATGATTTGTTGAGATAAATATTTAAAAAGTCAAAAGAATTTCTCCTTTTTTAAATAAATATTTCTCCGAATTTTTTTAAAATATGATTAAAACTTTATATGAAATTAATGATAATCGAGGATCGTATTTAATTTTTAAATACACCCCTTAGTACTTAGAAATGAAAGCATTACACTGCTTTTCAAAGAAAATATTCTTAGATTATAACATGGTGAAAGGAAAGAGCATAATAGCCCTGAAATGATAAGCACTTTTAAAAGCTCTAGAAAATTTATTTCTTGAATAATCGTTTCTTTTGAATAATAAAAATCTTTCCAATTTATGTCCTTTCCAGAGGAAGATCTTATTTCTAGAAATGAAACCTTTCTTCAGCATCCTTTTTTTCCTATTTTCAGATTTCTCCTCCCGGAAATACGCAAGTTAAGAAACAATTTGAAATAAAAAATTAAAGAACTACAAATCATTTTTAATAGATATTAATTAACTGAAGATATTGAAAAAGCTTTTCAGAGTTTTATTAAATATTTTAATTTCTAAATTTAACTCTTAAATTTATTTGGAAAAACTTTAATGGGCTAGAAATGCTGTAAAACTGTTAATCTAAATATAAATAAACAGTATATTTTATTACATTCCTTCTTACTTACATTCGAAAGAAATTTCAAACTACAACTACATTTAAGATTCATTTTGTATTAAAATATTACTCATAATAAAACTTATATAACAACTGACCAGCAAAATTACTGTGGATGAATCATTTTATATTTTAAGTCCTAAATATAATGCAGATGATCAAAGTTTGATATAGATGATGTAGATTTCATGTGGTGATTCAATGTAGAATAATGTTATTTGGAAAACTATGAATCAGTAAAAATACTGCAAGAATTTCTTGAAATAATAATTACAATTTTTATAATTAAGTTAATTAGATTAATTCATTAATTCCATGTTTCTCATTCTTCCTAAAAAATGCAAAAAAGTAATTACGTATAAATCTCTTTATGGATTAAAATATTGAATATAATAAAAATTAAATAATTATTCACCGAAAAATTAATGTGGATGATTCATTAAATGTTTAAATTTCAAAATTTAACTATCAAACTTATTGAAAAAAAAAAACTAAAATTGATGAAAAATTTTCTGGAAAAAAATACTAATGCCTGGAACCAATTTAATCGGATTAATCCAGTTATGATTGAAATCAAATATTCTATTTAATTTTTTCTTCCACATCCGCATTTAGAAATGTAAAATAGTATCTACAAATAGGTCTCTTTAAAGATTAAAATATTACATGTAATCAAAATTAGATAAGTACAATGAAATGAGGATGATTTATTGAATATTTTAATTTCAAAATTTGTCAGATTTATTTGAAAACACCTAAACTAAAAATGTTGAAAAAATTTCAGCAATAAATGTATTAATTCTTGGAACTAAGTTAATTCGATTAATCCAGTTATGACTGATGAACAAGGAAACAGAATCTGTTATTTTATTTTTTCTTACCCCTCTTCTTAAAAAATTTTAAACAATAATTACAAATACATTGCTTTATGGATGAAAATATTACTCATTGTAATTTTGTTTGATAAGAAACCTTTTTCGGAATTGACTTTGTAAATTTTACTTTTAATCAAATAAAAAAGAAAACAACTTTTATAATTGCATTTACCACAGTTTATCTTAGATTTTATATGCACCATATAAAGTGAAGTCAGAACTGAAATGTTTTATCTTGAAATAAATATTTTATCACCCTGTATTTTCTAAAAATCAAAATTCGACACTTTTCCAGAAAATTTTCACAAGTTTCTTTCTGCTTAATTTCAATTCAAATATTGAGATTTTTTCTATTTTAAATATTTTTTTTTACATATTTGATTTTAGAAGAATCCGCACTTGAATATCTTAAATGTTATCATTTACATCATCATGCTTACAGAAATACATTATTACAAAGCATTTTCTTGGATCTTATGATGTTTAAAATCAGTTAATCTGTATTATATTTAGAAACACGTGATCTTCGGTCACGATTTAGCCAAATAATAGGGCGTATTTGAGATTGCCCCCGCGAAAGAAAAAAACGCAAACATATGCACGAGATTTCATTTGTATTAAAAAGAAGTTTACATCTCCGGGGCTTTTATTTGTCCGTTCTATTTCCGTACCCTTTCCACAGGCCATCCTTTCATTATTCCTTAGTCCTGATATACCTTTCAATATCATCTGTTTAGAATATCTATAAGCGTCTTGTTCCTATTGTTGTCTTCGAAACAGCCGGCATTCGTCGAAGTTACCGATTGCTTGCGCATGCGCGTTTGGGCAGAGGGTTTTAGTATATAAAGGATTGTAGTGTCTAGCAGATCTACCACGATTCCAGTGATCAGCATACTTTGCAGCCTCTCTTCTTCCTTCACTGCATTGTGGAGCGAATTTTCAAAAGCCAGCAATCGCCTGTCACGTTGTTTCCGCCTGTATTCATACAGTCGCTTACGATTGCTGACGAGTTTTACGCAAATGCTGTTCATCGGAGCTAGTGGACTTCTTAATTTCCGACGACAGCTCACTGCTCTTCTGTGGAATTCCCTCGTTGCTAAAAGGAAGGTAAGTTGAATCTTCTGTTTTCTATCTATTTTATGAGCATTTTACTCGCTTTGTTAATATATAGTAGAGCAAAAATATTTATATTTAAATAACTATTTTTAAAAATTTATAAAAATATCATTCTTAAAAAATATAGTAATAGATAATAATAAATACATGTTTATCATATTTATACTTCACTTCAATAAAACATTACGTCTGTTTGATATTTAAGAGGATCAAATAGTTTGTGCAAGTGCATCGTGATTATTTCAAGAAATTATAAAAGTTCTTCACTATAAAATATTTTTAAAATGCAGTTTTGAACTGAGATTTATATGTTTTTTAACATTTGTATTTTTGAAATTATATATGATAGCAGTTTATGTTTGTTTATTATTTAAGATAAACAGAAAATTTAATTCTGGATTGCGGGATATTTTAATAAAAAATAATTAAAATAGATTGTTAAACAAATTAGAAATTGAAGGAAATTCAATGAGCTAATATCCAGTGACAAAAACAATCCTTATTATTATTTTTTTAAAAATGTTGGCAATTCGTAATGAACTTATATTTGATTCGTTTTAATATGGAGCGAATTATGATTGATTAATTATAAAATAAGGATTGATTTATGATCCAATAATTATTGATTATTTTCTCATTTCTGTTTTTATTTATGTTTATTACAGATAAGGAAATGCATTAAACATGAAACGAAAGAAATATAAAAATTAATATAGTGTAACAAAAAATATTGTATAATGAATATAATGTTTAAATACATTTTAATTGCTAGAAACTATTCTTTTTTTCCAAACTTGTAATGAAACAAATTATTATTTAGTTAAAGAAAATAAATTAAATTATATGTCAAAAAATATCAATTTACAAAAGAGAAAATGAAATAAAAAATAAAATAAAAGCAAAAAAATAACTAATTAATTGACATTGTAAAATAAAAAAAATTATATATTTATGTAATATTTAAGCAATAAAAACATTTTAATAGTTTTCAATTGATAGAAACTTTTTTTTCAAACTTATAATGAAATTATATTTTTAAAGGAAAAAATTCTATTGCAGAAAATATCGATTTACAGAGCTGATGAATGTAAACAGAATCGGAATGAGTTATAGTGTGGGAAAATTTAGATAAGGTGCTTGCGATATTTTTTTCATAAATAAATGATTTTATTTTTTAAAAAATCCTTGATTAGTAGAACGTATATGAAACCACATATGCAGACGTTTCTACCTCTGTAATCTTATTATTCTCTTTAATGCTCTTTTAATGGCACATTTGACAGTGAATATGAGCAGATGGCTCCAATGCGAGATCTTTTATTATCTAACAAAACACCTGCTATGACACTACGTCGGGAATAAAACATATATTTATCTTAAATTGTCTTTTTTTAATCATTTGAAATCTTTCTAAGTTTGTTTTTCACTGTTTTAAGTGTCTTTTTTTTTAATACGCGAAAATAACTATATGTATCCCATCCTATATTTGAAAATTCCATTAGCATTTTCTGATTTATTATTTTCCTATTATATTAAAGAATGTAGGGGAGAGTATTGTACCTTGGATCAAATGTAATTTCAGAAAAAGGCTTTCGTATATTATTTGTGGCTATGAAATAGTTATTAAGGCGCTGATTTCAGTTTTGAATTTCACTAAGGTAACTTAGCATATTTTAAATATAATTATAAATGGGTTGATTATAGTAAACATATTTTATATATAAAAAATGTCTAATACCATTTTATCATCAATGGTTTTTAAAAAGACAAATATGTATAATTTTTTTAGAAAACTTTAAAAATAAATTGACACAAATGTGTACACATTTTTATAATAATTGTTTCTAAAAACGTCTTTAAAGGCTTCAGCTAACAAAATGCTATACTTCAAATTTTAGAAATTTGTAAATTAATTTTATGAAATTGTTTTAGTAAATGTTTTTATGTGGATTAAAGTTTCAACTTTGAAAAATGAAACACGCATTTACTTTATTATCGAAATATTTCAAAGCTTAGAATTGTTTTAAAGTAGGAAAGGCATTTTTTATTAATGAGTTTCTTATATATTTAGAACATTTATTTTTAATTAAATGAGCAATAACTTCTAAGTAAATTATTATAGAAAGTTTCGAACTTAATTTGCAATTGACTTATGAGTTAGGCGAAATCATGTAATGTTTTTAATTATTACATATTTATACATGAAAAAATATTATTTGATCCATTTAACGATATATGGACAGCAATTTTTTTTTTTCATGAGGTTTCATAGTTCATTAATAATGACTTCCTCAAGAATGTTTCAACAAATGAAAAATGAAATGTAACTTATCTAATATTTATTATTTTAATTATTTATATTCTTTTATTCGAGAAATGTTGTAAATAATTTTGCTTTTAGAAACATTCTATTTTAATATCACGTGATGAAGTGTTTCATTTAATATTTCTTCAGGGATACTTCTAATTATCTGGAGTATTAACTTTATTCTAAATTAAGAAAACTTTTATTTTATGAAAAACTTTTAGTCCTCCATTTATTTTTTCTGAGTTTGAAGTTTGTAATACATTAAATTACCTTAGTGGTGCATGTATTTTTTTCTAAGCCTAAAATTTCTTTTCAATAGTATGTGTTGGATAAAAAAAATGATGGCTTCGTTTATTTTTTGTTTTTTATAATTCTATCATAGCTTTACAACGGATATCAAGATATTTTTTTAAAAATTAATATTTATTTAAAGGATTCTCTGTATGCTAAGTATATTATAAATCTAATGTAAAATAAAGTCGTAAATATATATGCAAAATAAATCATAGAAAACTGAAGTGATAAATATTTGTTGTTTACTTCACAAACTAGAAATAAATTAAAGAAATCCCATTAAAAAGATTCCTTTTTTAAGGTTTCATTTGGTTAAGAAAATCTCTTCTAGATTAAAAAGACCAGCATGATAGTTGAAAAATAAAAAAAAATATTACAGTTATGATTTTTTAAACAAAGACCACAAAAAATATACGTTCCCTTTGCATTTAAGTGATATTTGTATTGATTGAATTCAAATTACATATTCAGTTGATAAGATAACTTTTCAATTTTTGCTTCAAGTATGTTTACCTCGAAATAATTGTATTTAATAGCTTGTATTAAAATTTCTTTCTAATGATCAAGCAAAAAGCTGCATCAATTTCAGTTTATTATTTTCTTATCTAAGTTAAGCTTAGCTTATGTTACATCATTATGCCTGATGTCACAGATAACTTATGAAACAAAAGCGAATTATTTCAAACCCTTTTAAAAAGTTATGATTCCAACAAAAAATCATTCTATATAAATTTAAAAAAATTAATCCAAATACAGTACTCTCCACTACGTATAAATGAAACTCGTCAAAAAACTATATCAACTTCAATCTCACTAAATGAAGTGGTAATAGCTTGGCAAAATAAATAAAAGGTAAAGAACAATAGTTTTAATAATACATTAATTTTTAGGCTAGAATATCCAAGCAATTTTATAAAAAAGATTTCAAGAGATACTTTCGCAATATTTTCTTTGGTTTTATCATGAATTTTGCTTAACTGATAAATATTAAATTCAAAGTTTTCTAATGTAGGATAAGGTTCATTATGTAGGATAAAGTTTATTATGTTAGTTTATGTAGGATAAGGTTTATTAGTTTATATACATAAAAAAAAATTGATGCTGAATAGTAGCATGAACACATTAAGAAAAATTTCATTTGCATTTTGTATTTTAAAGAATACTTATTTTTCTAAGTTACATTTAATTAAGAACATTTTTTCGGTATTTTTGGAATCGAAATATTTTATCCGTACAATATTTTCAGACATCTCTTTTTAGCTGGTTGATGAATGAAAAGTACATAAAAATGAAGAAAAAAAGATACATTTTTTAAAATTTAATACTTTTAATTAATCTTTTTAATTTTAATACTGTTTGGATTTAAATATTTTTCCTCCATGGATGAATAAGATGAATTTAAAACTTGTGCCATAAAACATATAATATATAAAAAGGGGAAAAAATTGAAAAATCATTACCAAAACTGATATTCCGATGGACAATTGTTAAGTTTTAAACATATAATGAAGGCATAGAATAAAGCATTCGTATAAGAGAATTCAAATTTCAAGTATAAAAGTATGATTAATTCATTTAATGCTAATTCTTTTAATTCATTGAAATCCTACTTTTATTTGAAAAGTAAATGTAATGAAATACATTCATTATTAATTCAATTGCATCATTGACATACATATTTATTTTCTCTAAATATTAAAATGAAAAATTAAGAAAAAGTATCCCATTTAAGTTTCTTGCGTTTATTTTTAGAATTTTTTTAAAAAAAAATTTAAGCATAAAAATACAAAAATTGCTCAATTTTTTACATATAAAATATAGAATTTTCACAATGTGATATCTTGACAAATAAAACCGTAGGTAAAATCGTCCTGATATCAAAAATTTACAGATATCTCATTCGAATATGCTGTATGATCTGCTTAATACGAGTTATTCTAACTTGTAGCACTGAAATGGTTGAGTGCTGTTGATTGAAGTATCTTTGCTACAATAGTGTCATTTATTTTATTTGATTCGCTTTATGCTTTTAAAATAATTTTTTTGGATAAAAATGACATTTAATAAATATAGTTTAAATAAAAAATATAGCTTATAGTTGTGCTATGTTCTCTACTGCATTCTTGGAACAATAATTAGAAATTAAGCCTTGTTTAAAAAATCAGCAATAGTTAAAAACTTTAAATTTCAATAAAGCTCTACGGCTTAAAATGTTGTCTGAAAGTATATAATTCAGAAAAAAATACACATAGATGCATGAGGAAATTCGAGTTTTCATGAAAAATGAGTATATATGGAAAAGCAAAGTGAATTGTGAATTGCTGTACAAAAAATTAGTTATTAAAAAATGAGCTAGTTCATGCCAGTAAGTAAAAAATAATATCAAAGATTATCTTAGTCTAAAGAAAGTAATTATGTTTTCTAAAATTTCTTTATTATTAATTTAATGGAGTTAAAGCTTTTGAAACGTTAACTTAATAAAATGTAAGATAGCATTTCATTTTCTTTAATAACGTTTATTCTTTTTTTTAAAAAAAATTGTTGATAATCTTTTAACAAATATCTCTAGTTAATATTGTCAGTATCTTTAGAAGAAAAATATTTTTCGTTCTAACATTGGTTCTAAATTTAAAAGAAACCATTATTTGAAGTAGAATAATTTTGTTCCAGACAAAGAAAACAAAGTCGCTAAATGAAGGCAAAAAAGTTATATATTTAACGTTTGGTTTACAAATCTAATAGTATGCTTTTAAAGCAATTAGCAAAATAAATAAGTAATAAAATAAATAAAAAACAAAAAAAAATGTAAACAGCTGATCATACACAAGCTTTAAATGCAAAATAAGAATACTATGAATTGAAAGAGATGCTTATGGATTGGTGTTTAAAGTAAAGAGTGTTGAAAGACCCAGTGAAATGTGAAAGATGACTTCTTGCCATAAAAGTGATATTTTAAATTGCCTCCTATGCAGTCACTCGAAAGGGAAATCATTCGAATATTTATTATCGCATCTTCCCCTAACAAGAATGATGAAAACGACTGGAGAGGATAGATTTATTCAAGCACACAAACTTATAAACCGATTTAATTAACAGTTTTTTAAACCGATATCTCCATTTAAGAAACAATGCTCATAATAAGGATTAATTTGGATTATGTCTGCATAATTTTCTAAAATTGCAATTTTTTTTTTTTTTTTTTTTTTTTTAAAGTTAGCAAGCTAAATTTTACTTTACGGTTTTTACAATGTTGGCATTTTCGTACCATACAAGAAACAAGATTAGCAAATAAAATTAATGTCAAGAAGTACCACGAATTTCGGAAATATCTGTATATATGAAAATATATGCATGTATATGCGAGATAGTATTGCTATTTGCTCTAAAATATCATTTAAATGCGAAGTAAAATTTTAAAATAGGTATTAATTAATTAACTCGGTTAATGTGTCTGTCTATCTGAAAAAATTCTGTCAGCATCTATTTTTGTGAAGGTGCAATAATAAATATTTAAGCTACAATGGCTTATTATCATTTTTATTGATGGAAACATATCTGGAAAAGAAAACAAATTATTTGTTCTTTAAAAACTTCATTTATATTATATTTTCTAAACGAAAGCTTTACAACATTTTGCAAGACACGTGTTTTTCAACCAAATATGTTTGGTAGAATCTATAAGTAATAGTCTGACTTTTGAACATATCTAAATGCTCCAGATCTGTCTTATTGGAAAAAAATTTCATTTCATTACACAGGTAATCCGAAACAATATAAGTTACAATCAATTGTTTTTTACTTTATTAAGACTGAGTATGCAGTTTGAAATAAAGTAGTAAAAAGGAATATAGCCGGAAATCTTCATTATTTGAAAGGATATGCAAAAAATTAAATAACAGAACGTAAGAGATTAAGACTTAATTTATAATAAGCACATGCCAATCGAATGTTTTTTGAATAAATAAACCTATTTAATTCTCGATTCAATGATAACTGAAATTAATTAGATTTCTATACTTTTTAGTGTCAAAATTCATATAAAAAGAATCGTCTGTCAATGCAAACTATTTCAATACTCTACCTGGAGTTTAAGATTAATTGTATATTGTTGCATTATATATTAAAAATGATGGTACATAGTTAAATAATTGTCGTAGTTTGAAGATGTCTCAGTTCTAGTAAATTAGATTAAATATAAATTAACAGTTCATTTAAACTGATCCTTATTCTGTGAAACATATTCGGTTAAACTCATTCAAAACATTGATTAAACTCCCTTTATCAAACTTTCTCTTGCCTAATGTCTTCTTCCAGTTTAAGAAATTTTGTGAAGACTAGCGCCCACTCAATTTTCCAGCTGTGTAAGAGGTTATTTATTGGTCACTTTTATGGCAACTTCACAATAGAAATGATGTAATTGTTTTCTTGTAAGAGGTTCTCAAATATGACGAAAATGATTCCAAATACAACGTTTTCTCTCTCGTTTGTTTGGTCTCTTTTACAGGCTACGTGCCCGTAGTTGGTTTGAGGTCTTTCATGAATTCCACTTTATTTACTTTTTTAACATCCAATCTCTCCTGGGGAATTGACAAGTTCTCATGTAAGTAGATTTCTTTAATTTGTTTTCTGAAATCTGGCTTAGTTAATGAACGTCAAAATCCACTCGAGTGTCTTATTATTTAATGCTATTTTTGGAAAGGTAATCTTTTTTCAATCTGTTTATACAAATGCTGTTTTACCTGCAGTTGATCGTTATTATTTACTTCAATCTTATATTGAAACGAACGTAATAATGTCAAAAAGGCCGATTAATTTAATGTTATAAAATAACTAAAGGTATTGAATAGATATTTCTGATTCAAGAGCTTCTAATTTAAGAAAAGAATTTTGAAAACTAACTTCATGATTAAATTTATTTTTGGAATTCTTTTTAGAATTGAAATATTCAAAAAGAACAACGGTGCAATTTTAAACTACATAAACATGCAGAGGAAACATTTGCTTCATTAAACTATTAACAATTTCTTCAATAAGCACCATCAGTTAAACAGGATTCATTATTTCAATAATTAATAATGCCGTTTAAATTGAATTTTGTTAGCTGAAGCACTTTAAGGTTTTTTTATTTATATTTTGATGAAAAAAGCAGAAAAAATTGCTTATCAAATTAATAAATAAATGTAATTGTTTTTAAATTAATAACTTATTGAGCTATGAATAAAATTAAAACAGCCCATAACTTTCATAAAATTATGCCTTTAGTAGAACTATAACTGATCGATGAGGTTCTTAATGCAGGAATTTTGTTTCATATTTAAGTTAGAAGCTCTAATTTGCTTTCAAAGTATATTTCATCTAAGGTGCAACACTCTCCACAATTTTATTAGTCTTTCTCATTACGAAAATTAATATTTTATAGAAAAATAATAATCTGATATTACATTTCTAATGTAAATAAGACCATTGGATGAAATAGAATTTTATAACATTGATAAATTAAATAAAAAAAACTCTGTCATCTTAAAGTTTTATGTCGGCCATCAAATTTATAGTTACATTTTGAAAAATGATACCTGGTATTTTAATTAATTTACCATATTCTTTTTCACATATTTAACAAATAAAAATTTTGCAATATATTTAAAGGAACTATATTTTAAGCTAGTAGTTTTAAATTTTCTTTTTTTTGCATTGACGGTTTTTATGTTATGTTATAAAATAGTCTGAGGGGTAGCGTTTCTCATAATAATACTTTCCTTTTTGTATTTTTCAGAGCACTCATCAATTCTGAAAGGAACCAGTTTATTGCATTTATTTCCTAACAGACCACAACCCGCTCGAAGTCTGAAATACTTGCCTCATTTCATTTACCACTTAACCTACGACACAATGCCAAGCTCTCACACACCATCGTTAAATAGTGTGAACGAGAACTCTTGTTACGATATCAAGGGTCACTATCGGCTCGTGCTTATGGGAGCTGCACGAGTGGGTAAAACCGCCATCGTACATCAATTCCTTTACGATATGTTCCCCACCGAATACATTCCAACCATCGAAGAGTTATACCGTGGAGAGTATGACGTCGGAAACACTGGTCTGGTCCTCGACATCTTGGACACAAGTGGGTCCTATGAGTTTCCAGCCATGCGTAAGCTGGCAGTAGAGACTGGAGATGCCTTCATCCTGGTCTATGCCATCAATGACGAAGAATCATTCGAAGAAGTTGACAGATTGAAGCAGCTTTTGATGGAGCACAAGCCCTATAATCCTCCTATTGTTGTTGTCGGCAACAAGTGCGATTTGGAAAAGCAAAGAGTCGTTCAGAAAGTCGTCGCTGATACCATCGTCGGCATTGATTGGGAAAACCGCTTCGTTGAAGCCTCGGCCAAGGAAAACATCAACATTGTCCGAATCTTCAAGGAGATCTTAGTCCAGGCCAACTTCCCGTACGACTTGAATCCAGCTGTCCAAAAGCGTCGCACTTCATTACCACTCTATGCCATTCCCAAGAGCAACAACAACATCACCAAGAGCAAGAAGATCAAGAGGAATAGCTGCGCTGTTTCATAATTTGCCTCTTTTTAAGACCAACAAGGAAATCCCGAGAAATATGGTTTCCAGATGAAAGTTTAATGGCCGCCTATGATAAAGCTAGCTATTACTTTTGAGGAAGAAGTACAAAAGGGCACAACAATAGTATATTTATTTTATGTTAATACAGATATTTTTTTTTTCATTTAGAAAGACTAAATTGATTTTAGTTTCTTCATTGAATTTAGTCATTTACTTTCTATTGATAACAAGTTTATTACTTTGAAAAAAAAAATGTTATCCTACAGTTTTAAAGAATTACCAAAATTTTAAATATATAGTCTGTATTTTTTGGCATAGTTTGATTTATTTTTAAATTAAGTTCTGAAAATTTTAAGAATGTAAGTGAATTTTTTGAAGAAGAATTGAGATGATCAACTAAAAATATTAGTACTTCAACTGAGATTTTCTTAAAAATGCCCTGCATTGAAGAAGTCACAATTACAAATTTTACTCGGCCAAATAAAAAAAAGCATTGAAAAGAGTTATTTTTCAGTTTAATTTTAAAGAGTGAATTTATAGAAAAAAATTATGTCTTAGTAACCATACAACTTAAATTGTTTCCTAGAAAAAACATTAAATTAAAAATAAATATAAATGAACTATATTATTGTATTTAAAATTTAATTTTAATTATAAAGTAAAAAACTAGGCAAAAGATTAAATTCTTTTTTTAAAAAAACCACAGAATTGTTTGGAACTACATGATTCTCAATTCGATAATTTGTAATTAATCATGTATTTTGGGGTTTTCCTCGTTTTTCTTCTAAATCATACGCTGTCATATTTTAATGTCTAAGCATTTACTTCTGTGTAAACCATAGCATTCTTTGTGCAAACTGTTTTTCAAAGAATCGGTCAAAGTTATTAGCAGAAAGTAGATTTTCACCATGTCTATAAAGAAGATATATAAATTATACTTAGGATATGAAATTCTAAAATATTTTGAAAATAATTCTGATTGTTTTTTTTATATTTACCTGAAAAATATTTGCTTAATTTCAGTAACTCCATTTACAGATAAAAGCTTATACAAATTCTGGTATCAAAGTTTAATCTAATTATGACTTTGATTCTATATGGATTTACAGAAGTTTAGTTAAAATTTTATTGATTTATTATATAATTAATTTATAAAACTGTTTAAATATTTGATAATTCATTAAAATTCAGAATTATTTTATTATAAATTAGGTGTAATTTATTATTCATAGTAATTGTTATTTTTAAAAATTAAGAAGTTTTCATAAAACATAAACGAATATAAAATATAATACAATGTCAAAAATTTCAGTGTTTGTTCTTATACACAGTTGATAATATTCTATACTTCTGAATATCTTGCAAAAATGTGCATATTTATATGAAGTAAAAGATCCTTGGATCTAGTTGCATATTGGTCATAATATATATATTATGTAATCTGTAATTTTAATGTAAGATTTTAAAAAAATATTTTAATACTCATGAAATTTTTTGAATTAATGCCTTTTTCTATTCAAATATTTCTTAAAATATAATCAACAAACATCAAAATTTCATACGCGTCTATCATATATATATTGTAAATTAGTAGCACGCACATGTATTGCATTCATGATTGTTTGATATTTTTTATTTAAAATGTTGTTTTATTTACATTTTTGTAATACTGCAGAATATAAAAATGTAAGCTTTAATTTCTCGTTTACTATGTATGCATATGAGTGTGTGTATCATTGTGCTAATCATCGTTTTAGAACTATGTCGTTGTAATCTGTTTTTACAACATTTGTCACATGTATTTCCTTCTAACTATCATGCAGCTCTCGTTTACTTTCCAACAACCTCAATTCCAGTTTGAGTTAGTTTTACGAGAGTTTTTGCCTTTGACATGATAATGGTAGATGCTTAAAATCAGAAATAAGAAGTATTCATGCTTTGAAAACCACCTGTGAAATGCTATTCACATATAAGAGAGATTGATGCATGAGGAGATCTAAAATAACCTGAAATGTCATACTAAAATGTTGGAAGGACTATTTGTAGCTATATTCATATTTGCACGAAAATTATGTTCTTGCACTGCTAATGTTATATTTCCACAAAATTTTGAAGGAAGAGAAGCATTTAAAAACAATTTCATCCTGTTTTAAGTTAGTGTATAATAAACATAAGAATAATAGCTTAAAGAATTATCTAAATTTTTTGTATTTATTTTATTTAAAATAACAATGTATACGTTTAAATATAATTAACTTTTAATAAATTTATAAGCACTATTAAGTGGTTTGTTAGAAATATAAATTTTCCATTGAAGGCATAGTGCTTTGCTTAAAAAAAAGGGAGACGCACAGGAGAAGCAAACGTGTCGCAAAATATTATTGTTAAAAATAATGTCGGTGAAATGCAATTCACATTTCAGATGAAGTATAAAAATTTCACTGTATTGAATTATAGCTTATTTAAAAAAAAATATCATAAGGTAAATACATAGTGCTAATTATATTACAAGTTTATGATGAACATAGACTCTTTTCATTTTGTTTTCATAAAACAATATGAAACCTTTAAAATTATCTCCTATAATATATTATTAACAAGTAAAGCTTACCTTAATTCAGAGATATGGAATTAATTTATTCAATCCCAACCTAGTATTCGGCAAAAAATTGATAACTAATGAGAAAAAGGTTTTCTTCAAGATTTTGTGGCATATAGGAACTCTGCAATGATTATTAATATTTGTGATGCACAGTTATGTATTCTTTTGCATTAAATCATTTATGTTAAGTGTATATTTGATAAGTGATAAAATTAAATATATATCTTATCTACCATATCTATTCCTATATATGTGTACGTACATCACCCTTTTCATCAAAATAAAATACGAAATAAATTTTTGGTGTGCTTTTTTATTTTTACTCAGAAATTCAAACAAAAGAAATAAATTATCATTTTTGAAAGTTGAAATGAATAAATTTTTCCAACAATCTTCATTAACTTCAACAAATAAATATGAACGAATGAATTGTTTCAAATATTGAAACAATCACAAAATATATTAATTTTTAATTTAGATTAACAGGTTTTAATTTTCCTTTTTTCCTTTCGCAACTAATTCGCAGTTTCCAACATAAAGATTTCTGGCACATGTCTGAAAGAAAAAAAAAGTCATTTTAACAATCTTCATTAACAAATTTATAAAATAATATTACATTTGTGATAAAACATTTCAAAATGAAATCAAACATCAGGATAAAGTTCTTACGTTATTGAAAAGTGCAAGGATTTTGAAATATCTTTATCATTTTAAAACACATATATTAATTCTTTATGGTTACGTCATGTGAAATTTCCACCATTAGCCATAAAAAATATTTAGTTCAAAAAGAAACTTTGCATCATTTCAAAGAAAAAAAGATAAAATTGTTTTCAAAATTAAATATGCTTACATTTAACCTATAATCAAAATTAAATATGCTTATATTTAACCTATAATCAAAATTAAATATGCTAATATTTTCATATAAATATAGGTTAAAGAGTGCGAAAATCATAAAAAGCTGCTTTTTTTTCTCTTTCTAATTTTCAAAACAGGACAACGTTTTGAAATATGATAAAACAATGCATTATTTTGATCAATTTTAATATTGGTGTTATTTATAGTATTATTGCTTCATAAAACAGGATTCTATTATAATATGATAAGTAAATTTTTGAAACATTTGTAGAAGGGTGAGACTTTTTATAACTTCATTATGAGGCAGATGAAAATGATAAATGAATTTCGGGAAAGGTTATTGAATTAATTTATAAGTATCACTTTTCACGTAATAAAACAAAAACGAACACAAAAATATGTGACACTCCTTTAAAGTGCAATCTAACAATGACACTTGAGGGGGATCGTCAGAAATATATTAGGTTGGTGCGTATGAAATGTCGGATTCTTAAGTGATTGTATAAAACTGCATATCTTTCTTCAAAAGCTGTTTATTCAATCAAAGTATGCTCCATTCGCTTCAATACACTTCTCCCAACGAGATTTTAAAGCGTAGATGCCTGTCTTAAAAAAATTTTGGTCTTTAGAATTAATAAACTCTGATATCGAGTTTTTTAGACTGTCTTCATTTTCATAGTGTTTGCCCCTTAAAAACAGCTCTAAATGCTTGAAAAAATGAAAATCGGTCGGCGAGAGATCCGGTGAATAGGGTGGATGCTGCAAAACTTCATATTCCAGTTCGTTCCAGCTTATTTCGCTCTGTCAGTGCGTGCGGTACCCACTTGTCCATCTTCTTAACCTTGCCAATCTCAGAAAGGTGTCTCAATATCGTTGTATGGTCAACTTTCATCCTGATAGCAAGTTCCCTCGTGGATACGGCTGGATCCGCTTCCACTAGAGCCTTCAGGTCATCATTCTTCACAGACGTTTTGGGTCTTCCGCGCGGCTCATTTTGCATTGAAAAATCGCCAGTCCGAAATTTTTCGAACCAACGCTGCACTTTCCGATCGTTAACCGTATTCTCCCCAAACGCTTGGTTTATGTTGCGTGCAGCTTTTGCAGCACTATTACCAAGTTTGTACTCATATAAGAAAATGACGCGAATGTCGGCAGAATTCATATCGGCAATAAACTCAAAAGAAATAACAAAAGGGAAGACCTTCGAGAAAACCTATTTTGCTGAAATGAGTCTCTGGCAATGGACAATACGACTATGAATGAGGTTATGCCAAAGACAAAAGTATAACGAAAACAGGGAGACAAACGTCCGCATGTAAAGAGAATCCGACATTTCATACGCACCAACCTAATACATTCATGTTAATAAAGTAATACCATCTGTTGTATCAAAAGAGAAGGTAGTAGAGTTGTGTAAGCGCTATACATTACTGAATGAAGACTGATGTTGTTGCTAAGTATATAAAAGGTGTCGAAAATAAACCACTAGTTCATATAAACATAATGCAAAGTTATATTTAACCAGCGGAAGTTCTCTTCCATTGAAGCAAATGTCTTTTGCAAAATGATACAAACATATTTTTTAATAATTTGGTATATTTCAATTAAAAGTAATGTTCATTTATATTTTGAATTTAAATAAAAGAGGAAGGGTACTGTTATACGAAGATTTCGTTTTGAATACTTTACTAAAAGCAATTTGTCGCTATAGTTGGCTTAAATTCAATAAAAATGTCTAAAATAAACCGCTATTTCTGGCATATATTTTATGATGCATATTTAACCATGAAAAAAATCTTTTTTTTAAAAATGAAACAATAAGTATTTATACTAACTATACTGTCATGAAAAAATAAGTATTTTTTTATAGTTATGAGAAGCCAACTTGAGTTATCAACAATATATATCTTCCTTTCACTAATTGCTATCGAAATTTTCTATAAATCTATAATTTCGATCCACACTAAAAGTCATCTCTATTTTAGGTGATTTGTCAGATCAATAGCTTTTGGTGAATTTCAGTTAGCCACGATATTTTTATTATAGAGGAAATATTTAACTAATATTTAGAGTAATTTAGAAAATATCCAAAATTATTAAAATGATTGGAAACAATTTGGTAAATTAAATTATTTTGTGTTTATTTTTTTGTTAGGGTAAAGATAATTTGGTTAATGTTACTTTGCGGTCATATGATAAACGTATGCATATCATATAAACCTCGCACTATTTCATAAAAATGTATTTCTAATAAACCTTCCTCTTTCGTTTACTTTATGGCACATTTCTGTCTTTAAAAATTTCCTATTGGCTTCTTTCTTTTGTTTTCTAAATGCAAAATAGGAAAGGGCACTTAATTAAAAACTGATTACTTAATTCTTGCACCCATAAGTTTACCAAGACAATAAATACTATGTCATATATTACTTATTTTGCTCATTTTGTTATAAATTATTTTTCTCATAGGTATATGGAATGGCAGTTATGCGTAATTCCAAGAAGTATTTTTAGATTTGAAGAAATTTAAAATAAGCTCTTGATACTGAATATTTTAATGATTGCAATAATTTTCATCCTTCATACAAAAGAATGTAAATGTCAACCTCATCAATATTTTCTGTACTGGACAAGAGCCACGAGGATTTAGATAAAGTCTAGATTTCGAGACGATATTACCATTTTTTTACCCACCAGAAGCCACCCTGTTAGCTGGTTTAGTGTATTTTAAATACTTCGAGTGCAAATGCCTTGCAAATGGTGTAAAGTCTAAGTTTAGAGAAGATAGGAGCTGATCAGGCACCGTCTTTTTGACTTGACCACAGTTTTAAAATACATGGTCTATCCCAAAATAACTTTTGTGTTGCTTCAAAATAGAATCTAAATATATCTATCATTATAACTATAATGATTTCTTCTCTAACTGTAAAGTTATTTTTCAATTATAAATGTAGAAATTTGAAGAAAACTTATTAAAAACGTACACTCTTATATAATTCTTATATTCACACTTATATAACATATATAATTCTGAACACTATAAATAGAAATGATTTATTTTCTTTCCAAATTATTAATAAATTTATCAAGAGAAATCATGACAATAACAGTATACAAAAAAAAAAAAATTCTTCATTATACACATAATTACATACAATTTATTATGACAGTGAAATCTACAAGTTAAATATTTGAGATCTCACTGAAGCAAGGTTAAGGATAAAAATAACTCATGCCAGTTAAAACAAACAAAACCTTACATGCATAATAGTTTTTTAATGTATGCATATACGTATAATTATGTGAGCCTATATCTTACAGTAATCTAGAATGATTTTTCAGGAATTAAAATTTAATGAGAATTCAACTACCATTTTCATATCACTTACCTCAAATTCCACCATTTTTCTACTTTCTTCTGCGGTAAACTAAAAAAAAAAAAAGAAAAAGAAAGTAATTAAACTGCAAATCAAGATGATATTCTGAATAAATCAAGAATAAATTGAATATTAAAGAGATGATGACAAAGCATCTTGATGATATTAAAGATTAAATAAGAATTAGTTATTTAATTGGTGTTCTAAATAAAAACAACTCACCTTAAAGGTATTTTGGCTGATGCAATCAAATATCTGAAAAAGGTGAATGCAAATTTCAAAATAAGAATTTAAATAATGTTTTCGATTAAGACATTTAAACTTTTCATCAAAACTAGCACATTTTAAGTCTAATTTCACTTATATAAATAAATATGGGTGTTTCTAAATATATATTTACTGCAGTAAATGTTGCACACACTGCTGTCTATTTCAGCTGACAATATTGTTTTTTATTTTTATGTAATGCTATATTTTCTTTTGTATAAGCCATTCGGAATAAAATTTGAAACAGCTTTAATAGAGTTCTTTCATACGGTTCCATTAAATAAATATAAAAGCTTCTTTAAAAGTAGGCAGACATTGTTACTATTACCAAGCATAAAAGAATATATGACTTCAACTAAGTTTGTTTATTTACTTACATACAGTAAAAATCTATCCTGAAACCAAAATTTTAAATTAATTTGATTAGGGTTGGTTTATATTAATTAAATTTTGGAAAGAACGAAACGAGATGGAAGTTATTTTAAAGTAAAACAATGACAATCATTTTTCACTCTGCTATGCATAGTATTTAAAGCTAAATATTAGCTACCATCATGTAAGAATATGATTTTTGTTTTTCACCTTTGAGGTTTTCGAAGCCTCAAAATGCGTAGGCAACAAATTTGAGACATCAATTTTTTCGCTTTAGGGTTATTAAAAAATATTGCAGGCTGTTCTCACATTTGGCGCTTTATCGGAAACTAAAATTACAACTTGATTTCTAAATTATTCTTTCTCTGAGTACGCACGAATTGCCTTAATTAATTTAAGAAACAAACCAGTTTAAAATCGTGAATCAATACACACAGAGAGAGAGCGGTACAAAAGTCTCGAGATTGTTTCAAACCGGTGTAAACTGATTAAGGATAAATTAATTGAGACATATAGCGACTTAAAAACAATAATGTTATCACATGATAACTTGATATTTGCGATAGAAGATTTCATTATTATTATTGTGGAATTGTGTTTGTCGTCCATGGACATGATAAATCAAAAATATTTTGAAGCGGGCGAACGAAACTTAATACTGGGACATTATTGTAGTTATCGTGCTCAAATTTTGAAGATAATCCTTTTAAATTATATTACACTGATTGCCCAAATGTAAGTTAATACGATAAATACAAATGGTAAAGAACTCGTTAAATAAAATTTAGTACATCGATTTATATTTAAAATGTAGAGTCGAATCAAATTGAGAATCATGTCTGTCAGTTTGATATTCTTTTATTAGAAACGGTATTCTCCTGAGCAGTGACAGCTCAAAAACGCAAAGCATTAAATGTATGTAATTTAGTAATTTTATTTGTAATTCTGTGTAACATTTTGATTTCATTCGGTTTTTTTTGAAGGATCTTAAACTCAAATATGAATTCTTCCGATGGAATTTTTGGATGTTATTAACTGCATTCCGAGCAATAATAGCCTTAAAATTGCCAAGAAACACACGATAGAACTAATGCTAGCGATCTTTAAATGATACTTAAAAAAAAAAAAGAACCATAATTTAATCAATTATCTTCTTGGTTAAAACTCTGATAATCATAAATCTACAAATGGATGCTTTAATAAAAAGGTTAATGATAACGATTTAATTTGGTTTTAAAATACTGTCAGCACTGTTAATATTAATGAGGATATATGTTCTAATCATAATATTAGTATGAATATTAGTATATAAACTAAAATTATAGAAAATATGTTTACTCCAATAAGTGTTGATAGTTTGAAACAGTCAAGTGAGAAATCGAATATTTGACTTTATTTTTATGCATTCAGAATTATCACCGGTAAATGTTGAAAAATCCAGATAACATCCGGTGAAAGGCGAACTGAGGAGATATAACTGCTGAGGGAAACATAACAATTAAATGTTTTTTTTTGTAATAATATTATTTAAAACTAATCACATCATTTTAAGGAAATTTATTTTTGGTTTCAACACTTTATTAACAAATACGGTTTCAACACTTTATTAACAAATAAGGTTTCAACATTTTATAAATAAATACTCTTGCTCGAGCTTCCCTATATTTTGATATATATTATAATATGTTTTCAGTAGCAAATTATTGTTTAAAATGTTACAGTTTTATCTTAAAGGAAGAAAAAAAAAATTTTTATTCAAAATTCATCACAAATATGTATTGATTGCCAACATCTGGCAAGTAATAATATTAATTGTATTTTAATAATTAATATATATTATATATCAATATCTCTGTTAATAAACATATTAATAATTATTAACAAATATTTCATTGCTACAACGAATTGGAGAATGCTGAAATTTATAAAAGAATATCGACATTTTTTAAATGTCAGTTTTCCACAATAATTGATATTTTCTGCTAGTCTCTGTTATTCTACAATAGCAATGTAGGTATTTTTTTATTTATTTAATAAAGCATGGCTATGTAGGTATTTCAGTTTTCCAAAATTCAACTTCACGCTGAATAAATTCTACGGAAAAGGAAGTGAAGATCAGCCTAGTTTCTTGGATTATAATATCAAAATGTAAAGTTATTTTCGAAATTAATTTTTTTTTATTATTGCACATCTAGAAAAAAAAAAATAATAATGCATAAAGGCCTTTTTGGATTTTGCTACTGAACTAAAAGGAATCGATTGTGACAACTGAAAACGGAATTTACTTCAGTAATTATTTTTCAAACGTCATTTATTTCTATACCTAATGTAACAAATAGTTACCGAGTTTCAAAATCAACAACAACAAAAAAGGACGGGTAGGCAATTAATTAATTTTTATTCCATTCTAGGATTCCTCAATGACGTTAAATCAAATTGAATTAATATATCTAAATTTATGCTGAATACGGAATAAAAAAAAAAGTTAACAAAATCATTTTGTTGTAGTTGTTTATGAAAAAATATTTTATTCATTCGAAAATATTACCATTTAATTCATTTTGTACAAGAAGAATACTTAATTTAATTAGATAAATTTGACATCATAATTTTTCGTCCCTTGTGTGGCTGCACCAAAGCAAATTCTGCAACAACTTTTCTCAACAAGTTTTTAAATCAAATTATGATAAATTGTTCCAATTAGTTTAACTTATAGCAGCTGTTATCAAGTTTGAATTAATTTTTGAGCAACAAAAATTAAATTTTATACCCTCAAGGAGTGGGAGTTTTACCGTTAATGGTTTTTCGAATTGATTTTTCTACCTACTTTACTAATACCTCACTTATTATACTTTCCAGTAGATGGCGCCACTACATTTACTTAAGTTGAATAAAATTCCCTCTTCTCTTTACCTCCCCCGCTTCTTTTAAATTGCTCCCTACAGCTTTTCTCTGGTAATAAACATTTGACGTTTTATTTACTTTTCCTGTAATTCATCGCCTTTTAGTACTGTTATCAACATATAACCTAAATAATGATATCATTTTGACATATTTTTTGATAATGTTGGTTATCATCAATTGTTTTATAAGCAATTTAATGCAACTTTTCAGTAAATAATAGAAATTTGTATTAAATAGCATATATTAACTAATGATAATTATTTAATTATTCTTTTCTAGCTCTGAGAATAATTAAATGCCTTTCAATATAGATTTTGAGTAGTAACAAACAAGGTTATATATTATGAGCCAAAAGTTTTCTTCTTAAAGTGTTTTTTTTTAAACTTCAAACAAAACAAATTTGAGAAAAAATTGATTTTAATTTTGAGTAAATTATCAGATTAAGATAATTTTTTATTTTAAATATAGACTAATATGGATGTTTTTGCTGCAGTATCACAAATGGTTCTAGAAAAGTGTTGTTATTACATAATTTTGATGAATAGCTGATGCTTTTGAAAGGGAACTCATCACAATTTCTTATTCTGATTTTTTAGCTGCTTAAAAAAAATGTGAATAAATTAGTAAGCAATAATTTATTCAATTGCAAGCTACAATTTTAATTAAAGGGCTAAAATTTTAATGACATCTTTTAGAAATATTCAGATAAAGTGTTTGTAATTCTTAAACTTTTTCTTTTCCTTTTTTTTTAAAGTAACACTATATTTTAGGCACGAAGACAACATATTGAAATGAATTATTGTCATTGAAAGACAGACTTTTAAGATGGATTCTTTTTATTGAAACCTTATTTCATTTTGACTGAGCTATAAAAGACACCCTGTACCTTGTTGTTTCAGGTGTTAAATGTAAATAATGAAATCTGTTCTGAGCTTTTTATTTTTACTTTATACACTCGCAAATTTTCCTGTTGTGATCCGAAGAACATTGATTTCTTTTGTTTTGTTGAATTTCTGAAAGAACTTGGTAAGTTTTTTTTCTTCTTCCATTTGCTCACGATTTACCGTATTTAGATAAAGAATGAAATGACATTCGAAAAGAGTAGCTCAAAGTATAGTAGTCGAAGAGAGTAGATCAAAGTATTACGAATAATAAAATATTAATAAATGTAGCTTTTTACGTCGAATGGTGACCTAAATTTTAAATGTCTGAGTATAATTAAGTATATGAGAGAAATAATAAGATGCATATGAATTTAATATATCTTAATATTGATGCAAATTAAAAATATATTTAAAAAATTGAAATCTGCTATAGTATATTTCACATTATCATGGGCGAACTTTATTTTCTTAAGTTATGGTGTAAAAATCAGAGAGAAATCTGATTGAAATACGTGAATTAATGGAATTAGTTTATTGCAGAATAATAAGTATATGCCAATTATAAAATAAGAGCGAGCTAGAAAATTCTACAACCGAGTTAGTGATTGGTAGAAAAACGCGATTGAATATTTTGATGGTAACACTGGGCCCTTTAAAAACGTTTTTCGGATTGTGTATTAAATTAAAACTGTTATGAAAATTAAATGAAAACAGCGAAGATGTGAAATTGATATCATCAAAGAATTTATTATTTGTTGGAAGATATGAATATCAATTTCCGTAGTGGTCATATTAATTACAACTAGGGTAATCACCAAATTTGAAGCATCTAGAACGATCTCTCCCAAACCGTAGCAAAATATCTAAAAGCTCTTTATTATCATTGGTATCCATCCAGGATGGCAATAAGATAGTTTTTGGATATTGGTATATTTTTGATGTGCTGACCAGGAATGGGGATCGTGCACATGTGGGCTATTCACAATTGTAATTTTTTTTATGCTGTAAGACATTAAATATCACAGTTTTTTATCATTACACCTATTCTTTTCATTTTCTAATAACCCTAAAAGCGAAAAATTGATGCATCCGAAGCGATAGAAGCCTATTTTCTGCCTGTGTATTTTAGAGTTTCAAAACTATCAAACCAAAATAATATCATGTTCACACATGGTAATGATTGGAAGATTTGCATTAGATGGTATAAATTTTGAATAATTTATCATAATTTAATTCAGAAAAATGTAGAATTTTTTAAAAAGAATTATTATTGATGCAGAATTCATACACTTAAAGGAATCAAAAATTGTTTAAAATGAAAGAATTTTATTTATTAATAAATTTTAGTCTAATTTGGAATGTAAAATTGAGTTTTTCAAAAAATCTACATCAAATCATTACCTTTGAAAATACCTCCTGAGATGAATATAGTTTTTCTTTTTCATTGCATCTTCTCTGTCCGCTTGGGTCAATTATCCTTTCACATTTGAAAAGAGCCATTTTTACCTACAGAATGGATAAATTTTGGCAAATAATAAAAATTTCAAGAATTTTTTCAAATTTTTCTAGGCAGATTTATGTTAAATATCCTTTAATTAGAAATTCTTCTGCTGTTGTTCAAAAATAAATATGAATAATTTTCAAATGGATACAAAATTAACGATACATAATGTACATAACAAACTTTTGTTTGGATTCTTGTTTACAGTACTAAATTAGAATTAATCTTAATTCATTGCTAGTAAAATTGATTGCTTATAAAACATTTTTAAATATTAAAATGCATATAAATATATCATAAGCCGCTTATAGGTGATGTATTCTAGAAATCTTAATTTTTTGTACTTGGTTAATATTGACAGATTTAAACAAGTCAACTTAAAATAAATAGTTTGTACATAATTTTAAATGAAAGTGTATGGTAGTAAATAATTTTCGAAAACTGTTTTTACCAGCTCATTTAAAAAAATAAGGTACACATTGTATATATTCATGAAATAAATAATCAATCAATTGCTATATCCCTATTAAAATTGAAATAACTTCGCCAATAACAGTTATTCCATTCAGTTAATTAATCTAAATGTCTATACTTTATATTTTTTAGTTTTAATAATTAATTTAAGATTCAATTGTTAGATTTTAAGCAAATTTTTCGTAACCATGAGTTATTTAATGATTTTATATTATTAGGTTGTTCGGAAAGTAATTTCGTTTTTTCCCGACAGAGGATTTAATTGTATTTTTCGCACCCAATTTCATATTTAAACCGCAAAATCATTTTATGTTTTAAGAGCTGATATAGCAAGGCTTGAGTGTGAAAAAGTGCACCTGATTCTTCGCAGTAGTTTTTGGATGGTGCCCTTTTAAATATGGAGAGCAATAAACAGCATTTTCGTCATTTTTTTCTTTTTTGCTATATAAAAGGTAAAAATGCTGTCAAGCCAGAAATAAATTAGCCAATATGTGTGGAGAAGATGTGTTAACAGTACATCAGTACCAGAACTGATTTGCAAAATTTTTCCTTCAAATGAGGAGGCCAAAAACCACCTCGATCAGTTTTTTTTTTACAGCAAAGACCAAAACTTTTATGAGCGTGTAATCATGTTACTACCAAAAGGTATTAGACCAGAATGGCAAAAGGTATTAGACCAGAATGGCAATTTTATAATTTAATAAATAATTTATTCATTAAACGAAAATTTCTTTTCATTTTGACAAAAAAATACGAAATTACTTTCCGAA
>JAPMOQ010062643.1:240846-257449 GCA_026543055.1 Argiope trifasciata
AAAAAAAAAAAAAAAAAAAAAAAAAAAAAAAACGAAATGACTTTCCGAACAACCCAATATAATAATCATTTTTCTTCTTTTTCCTTTTTCTTTTCTTTTCTTTTCTTTTTTTGCGTTTGAAAGAACAAATAATTGTATGATTTTTTTTTCTTTTTCTTTTTTTTGCATTTGGAAGAACGAAAATATAATAGCAATAATTATAGTCAGTTTTTATGTTTCAATTTTTATTTGAATGCGTATTGAATTAATATGAAAATGTCATATTTTTGCTCTAAATAAAATATATTGATAAAAAAAATTGGATTTAGAAAAAAAAATCAAAATGAATATTTTGATAGTTAATTTATTCTTTTTTATATTAAATAAAATGGTATAAAATTATATTTACCTAAAAACATTGAAATTCAGTTTTTGAAACTAATATTTACCTGTTCTGGCATAAGCGTGTTGCATATCTGAAATCTGTCACACAAACGTTGATTTTTTGCTAAAATAAGAAGAAAAAAATTATTTACATACATTTTTGTCTGAAGTAAGATAGAAAAAATGCTTAACAATTAAAGATAACAAATTTCTTTGCTCAGATTTATTTAAATACATAGTCGCAAATACATGATTCTGATTCCTATTAAAGTATATGCCTAGAATTTGGTGCATGCATGTATGAGGAATTGATAGAGTCTTATTGCGCCCATTAGATATTACTGAGATGTTGGATTCATTTAGAGAACTTTCGTTTGGAAATATAATATAAAATGAACGGTACAAACAAAATGCCAATAAAGATGAATTATATGGACAGAAATAACGCAGATTATGCATTCGCAAAATGGGGAAGAAAGAAAGAAAGAGATATTTTGCTTTTATCAAATAAATATGAAGATCAGATATAAGTAGACAAAGTTTTTTTCACAAACATTATTAATAATACGTTGAAATTCAAAATGATAATGCAGGTAAGTGATATTAAAAATGTCTAATTGTCTATTATTTACATCCTCATATTGCTAAAATGAAAATATCTGAGACAAATTCAAGACAGGAATTCTTGAAATTATCAGAAGTGGTCTTTCTGAATCTTTCCTGCATACACTATAGTAAAAGCACTATTGGTTTATTGATCGAAAGAAGCCGAAAAATATTTATAGAAGAGCTCAATAGAGGTGATTTGATGATTAACAACTGTGATTCGGAAGAACAGAGTATTAGAAAACAATGCATATTTTGGACCCTTTTTATAGTTCTAGTAGTAAAATCACGTACCGAATTTTATATATATCTGTCATTGTACTTTTGAGTAAGAGCATTTGCTTGCTTGTGAAATTGCAGAACTTCAGATGATGAACTCTTTGATGGATGCGGTTTCAGATTTGATTCATATCTACCCTTTAGATGCTAAATGCATGCATCAAATTTTATCCGTCTAGCTACCTACGTTTTATAATTATTTAATAATCATAACTTATAATAGGAAAAGTGGACAAGTATATTACTTTTGAGGAATTCTTTCAGAATTTGATAGAAATAGTCAAATTTGGAACACAGACCATATAATAATTCGGATTTAGAACTGTTTTGAAACGCATAGATTTCTTCATTCTTTCGTTTTTTTTTTCTTTTTATACTTTCATTTATTTTATATTTTTTGACCGTATCTAAATTAAATTCGAGATTTGATTTTGCTACGAAAAGCTTAGATCAGTATCAAACTTTAGGTCATTTCAATCCACAATGAAAATTCTTACTCTACTAGAAAATTAGACTTATCTCCTGGGAGAAGTGTTGTGCAGTAATTGCCGAAAACCCATAATATTCCGCTAAAGCATAGATAGATCCTGTAGATTCTTCAATTTATCTCGAATACTATGGCAGGCCAAGAGTAACTCTTTTGTGTATAAAAGCATAAAATGCTCCTATACTATAGTTGAACGAGAGCTGGTTTTGCTGGTTTCGTTTACAAATATCTAACATGTTTTCTATATTTACCAATGAAAAATAATTCAAAGGAAATTCTATTTTGTAAAAGGAAAGAGACGAATATTTATTTATTTGTTTGTCTGTCTTAGTTTAAAATATAGGAAGGCATGTATTTTTTTTCTGCTAGTCCCATAGGGCGAATAAAAATATGATAAACTTGAACCTCGACGTTTCATTATGTTAAAGAAATATTTCATCCCAATTAGTTTTCTTGCATATTTCTTATAAAATCGAACAAATTAAAAAAATATATAGCTAAAGTTGTGTTTATAATGAAAAAAAAACGTTTTTACAGCAATTTTTTATTTTTTCCAATTTTTATAAATTTTATGATAAAGAAAATTAATTATTTTTTAAGTATTTTTTATTTGGTAAAAAATAAAAATAGCAAATGAGAAAAAATTGTGACCTATTTATGGAAAAACAATTTTATTAAATATGTGTATAGAAAAATGAGTTATATATATTTATATTGAAAAAACAGTAATTAATGCTATAGTCTGTTAAAATTATGTTAAAAAGATATGCCAGCATCAAAAAGGCTATTCGGATATATAAAATCATTCGCACATCCATGAATCAAAATTTAGGAATATGCCACATATTTACGGAAACAAATTATATGGATATTTACATTTGGTGTTAAACTAGACATTGAAGAATATTATTTTGTACATACAACTTGTTAAAATTTCACGAATACTTTTATTAATAAAAAAATCCACTCGTGATAATGGAAAATTAGCTTAAAAACCTTCATTAAAAAGAAGGTCACAGAAACTATTTAAAGAATTACTTACATTCTGACAGACAACGAACAATTTCCTCCAATTCGCTTTTTGTCATTGTCACGAGTTGAGCTTCCATCGATTTCTCAGAATAAACGCAAACAAAAAGTACTAAAAGTCCACTGAAAACTTGAAAGCTAAAATAATTCATTTTTTCAGCGAAGAAAATGAACAACTAGCTAAGGCACTATGGTTATCAAATTTTATGTAACAAGAGCAAAAAAGAGCAAATGACTTTATATATGCACTCGCAGACCTTCAAAATTTCGAATGATTGATTTAATAAATTCTGCAACTGTGAAAGTACTTGAGATTTTCTACGATAGAAATACAATCTTTCAAGGCTGTTTTGCGTTATACATTTGAAAATACAATATGCGTAAGTAGACAAGGGATTATTCCATTTGATTCTACGCTTCATTGAGTTGTAAGAAATCGCTTACCTAAGAGACGCTGCAGATTCTTAAGCATGTTTTGAGACGATTAGTTCTTACTTTAAGAGTGTTGACAAATCACTTGATTTGAAATTCAAAGCTTTTGATTTAAATCATCATAAAGGAGAGTTAATTTAATAGAATTTTAGCAATAGAGTTCATTTCTTTTTCACTATAACTTAATTATTACAGTCAACAGAGATATTATCATTACCGTAAACATCTTTCAACATTTAGAACTTAAAAACAATCCATTACATTTCTTAGGGTAATTGAATTTTACACCGCATACATTTATGCTGGTGATAAGCAGAATGAAAAAGAATTAAGAATATTTTTCTGTTTAATTTGAGGTTTCGCATTTTTTAATCTGTAATTTGAAAGATAATTTTGAAAAAAAATATAAGAAAGATAATTTTGATTTAAAATAAAGAAAGATAATTAAAAAAATGTTAATGAAATCAATAACACTCCTCCGCTAGATCAATATTTAAAAAAAAATATTTTCCAAAAAAATTACAATTTAAACTGCATAAGAAATTTATAGAAATATTTCTACAAGTGTTTTTCAAGTATTTAAAAAAACTATTATAAATATGAAGCTGAAAATATAATTAATCTCATTGTTTAATTTCTCATGCATATAAAGAAAATGATTAAAGTCGCCTAATTTCAACCCACGGTTTCGAATTTTCGGATTTCCTACATTTCTTTCATGTTTCTTTTTAAAGATTTAAATTATTGTTATAAATATATAACTAACAGTTAAATACATACAGTAATGATAATAACACACATTAACACAATTTACTAAAGGTATTGTCTTTTATATTTCTATTTGTATTTTGTTATTAGAAATTTCAGTTCCTAATAATGAAACTTAAGAAACATTTCTAAACTATCATTACTAATTTGTCAATCTATCATAGCTTTTGACATCAGAATTAATTTTTTTACTTCTCATTTGGGTGGCGTATTCTATATTGGAAATTATTAGCAGTAAAAGTAGTTTTACAAAAGTTTTTAAGTATTCATAAAATATTTAATTTTGCCCATGCATTTTTTCATTTTTTTCTTTGATTTCTACAAGAATACAGTAATATAATAATAAATTTTTGCTTCAAACGTCTTATAATTAGATCCAAGTATTTCTTATGTCATTCTTGGCAAATGAGCTATTGTAATCTTTTTAGATCGTCAGTAATAAGCAACACTTATTTAAAATAAAAAATATATCAGCTAAAAAGATCTAAATAAAAACACATGAGCAAATAATTATTTTTGCCCATGTATTTTTGTCTTTGATTTCTACAAGAATACAATGCCATGACAATACATTTTAGCATCAAACGTCCTATAATTTGATCCAAATATTTCGTATGTAATTTTTGGCAAATGAGTTACTGTACTCTTTTCCAATCGTTAAGAAAAAAAAAAGACCTTTATTTAAAATGTCAATTATGAGAATTGTACAAAATTATAACCAAATAGGGATTTTGGATTTAAGAAAATCGTGGTAATGAATAAAAGAAAAATAAAATAAAATTGCAGTAGTGCGATTACATGAAGCTCTTATTTTGAAAAACTGCACATATTACACGAATGTACTTAGTGCATTAATTATTTTTATATTTTAAATCATTTTATATAATTCTAACTAAATGATAATGCAGATTTTTTATATTAGCTGATTTTTAGTAGTAATTTATGTAATAAATTCTAAAATTTGACCTAAATGTAAAAAACACTTTATACTTCTTTTATGTTGATATCAGGACTGTTAGCATTTAGTAATGCAGAAACATTTAAAAAGGAAGTTTATAGCCATTTCTGAGTTACAATTACGCAGTTATTTGTGCAGCTGCCTCTATTTACTGTCACATCCTATTCCATTCAGAAGCCGTTGTATTGAAGCCAGACTTTTTTCATCCGAATATAGAAGATTAATAAAAATATTTTTAACTAATTTTCATTTATGTGATAGTCACAAATTTTTTTCTGCTTTGATCGTTTGAGAATTTTCGGTGTTGAAATTTATGCAATGTCGTTAACGTTACGAAAAAGTAAGTGAGTTATATTTTAAGAAAGTAATACCCCTTTACTTATGTGTATCAGTTTATATGTTCGAGAAATGACTATACTCTTGAGGATTCAACAATTTCAAACTTTCATCGAAATACATGAACTTGCCTTTCACGGAAATAAGTGATTGATTAAAGATCTTTCTGCCTGATATTCTATATATGTGTCAGAAAACCATAAATACGTCAAAATTTTTGATGATTTGAGAGGTTTTTTCTTTATGTACTAAAAATCACATAATAATAAAGTTTTTAGTAAAAAATAAGTGAAATGCATTGAAATGATAATTGATTTTGACTTTCGCAAAACTCGATTGCATTGTTTACTATTATTTATTTCATAAATATTTATGAGAAGTGTTTGCATTAATTGGGAATTTCGGAGAATGAATATCGTATAATAGCGCTGTTGTTTTGAAAAAGTGATTGAAAACGTATAATCACTTCAAATTCTGCTAAAAGTAGAGATTTGTAAAGCGATGAATTACTGTTCTGAAAAAAATAATGAATGACATACAGATTAAATATTGCCTCCTAATCTAATTTATGTGTTTGTTTATAATATCTACGCTTTTTATGGTCTGGAATTCTGACGCTTTAAATAAATCAGAGTAAAATACCTGGAAAATGTTGTTGAAATTTGAGCCGTTTTCAGGGAATCGCTCTATACAATGCATTTTTTATAATTTAAGTTCTGTATAAGGTCATATATATTATCTCCAAATGAATAAAATTCAGATTGTTAACTAATTTCTAAGCTTTCAGCCATAAAAGTTATGTAAATATGTTATGTAGTCTTTCATAATAGAAATGTTTTCTATGTAATATGTTGTTACAACTTTTGTTTCGTACAAGTGATGAAATTCCTTTATCGAGATGCATGATGCCTTACCACCTTTTTTTGTGTTTATTTATGAATTTAGTTAATAGAATGTACTGCATCAGATCATAAAATGCATGGAATACATCGCAAGTGTTTAATAAATTAGTTGGATTCTTTTATTGTATACACATGTTATTATGTTAACACATTTTATGGTGATCGAAAGCGTTTTAGCAAAATCACTTCTTGCAAAGTCAAAATAGAATAAATTCTGTTTATATTAACATAGCTAATGACAAATTTATATATTTTTAACAAATTATAAATTTTAAAAAGATAGTTTCAAATGAATGTTAATATTATTTGATGACAGAAAGTAAAAAAAAAATCATATAAACTTATCAAAATATGAAATAATCGAAATGTTTGCCTAAGAATATAATGCATTTTTTGTACTAACATAATTTTAACTTTAACAGTAAGCAGCATAATAATAATTTAAAATGGTGGTACAATATTTTCTCTTATGATACAGGAGGCTTTTTGTTATTTATTTATTTACTTTCTGCAATTTGGAAATATTTGATTATTTAAATGTAATTGAAAAATCAGTTTAAAATTTTGTTTCACAGCAAATGTAACATTCAAATAAGAAAGATAAAAAAACCCATTATGTTGCATTTTGAAAAAGGAACAAAATTCTAATTTGTAAAAGAATTACTCTGAAACAATATAAATTGAAATTGTAAGGATAGTTATTTGAAAAGAGAAGGAAAAGACAAATAAAATTCTTTGCATTAATAAATAGCTCTTTCCAATCCGAATTGAATTTGAATTCCCTTTATTATGAACTAGCCGCCTTTGGCGACCAGCTGGTTCGCCGTGAGTAATGTGTTCTAAAATTTTTTTCAGTGATGTTGCCAAAATATTAAATATTTTTTAAAGAAAGCGAAAAAGGGAAAAAAATTATTCAATAAATGATTTAAATGTTGCAAACGATTATAGAAACCTTGGCTTTGCATTCATTTTTTAGAAAATATCACATTTTATAATGGAAAAAAATTATTGAATTAATGATACAGATATTGCAAACGATTATAGAAATATGCCATTAAGTCGGGATTTCAATGCATATCCTGTCTAAATTCAGTCAGGTTTACAATAAATAAAGAAGATTTATTGAATTAATGATTTAGATATTGCAAGCGATTATAGAAACCTTTGCTTTGGATTTACTTTTTTTAGAAAGTCTCACATTTTATATTAATTTTATTTTATCCAGTCACGTGCTAAAAGTTGCATTTCTTTAGATTTATTTGTGACTAGCCGCCTTTGGCGACCAGCTGGTTCGCCATGAGTAAAGCGTTCTAAAATTTTCAATTAAATCACATATTCATTAGCCTTGAAGTAATTCCGGGCATTGATTGACCTGAAATTAGTATTTTCTTTAAGATGATGGACGGAAAGTTCTAAAAGTACACCTTTTCCTAGTAATATTCTTTAATTTTATAAATCCGTCAGTTTTAACCATCGGTTATGCTTCCAAAATATTAAAAAAAATTTCGATGATGTTGCCAAAATATTAAACATGTTTTTTTAAAGAAAGCGAGAAAGGGGAAAAAAGTATTAAATTAATGATACAGATATTGCAAACGATAACAGAAATATGCCATTAAGTCGGGAATTCAATGCATATCCTGTCAAAATTCAATCAAGTTTACCGTAAATGAAGAAGATTTATTGAGTTAATGGTATAGATATTGCAAACGATTGTAGAAACCTTTGTTTTGCATTTATTTTTCAAAGAAAATATCACATTTTATATTTCTTTTATTTTATCCAGTCACGTGCTGAAAGTTGCATTTCTGTAGATTTATTTTGCGATGATAATTTTTTTTATTTGAACTTCCGGCATTCTTTTATTTTATCCAGTCACGTGATAAAAACATGGTTAAAATATTTCTTTAAAAATTCATTAAAAATAGAAGTTTACATTATAAATTAAAAAAACTGATACCATTAGAAAGCTAATTTTTTTTATCTTTAAATTGATATAAAAATCATGTTTGTGCAATAATATTTTCGGAAGTTATAGCGGAAAAACGTCGAAATTTCGCTTAAATTTTAATTAATTCAAATTCTAATTAAAAATTCGAAAAAAGGGCTCCGAGGTGCACATTCCGGGCCTCCAAGGTATACATGTACCAAATTTGGTAGCTGTAGGTCCAGCGGTCTGGCCTGTAGAGCGCCAACACACACACACACACACACATTGAGCTTTATTATAAGTATAGATGATAGGTTTTTTTTATTTGAACTTCCGGCATTGTTTTTTTATTTTATCCAGTCACGTGATAAAAAAACATGGTCAAAATATTTTTTAAAAATTCGTTAAAAATAGAAGCTTAAGTTATACATTAAAACACTGATACCATTAGAAAGCTAATTTTTTAATCTTTAAATTGATGTAAAAATCATGTTTGTGCGATAATATTTTCGCAAGTTATAGCGGAAAAACGCCGAAACTTCGCTTAAATTTTAATTAATTCAAATTCTAATTAAAAATTTGAAAAAAGTGCTCCTAGGTGCACATTCCTGACCTCCAAGGTGTACATGTACCAAATACGGTAGCTGTTGGTCCAACGGTCTGTCCTGCAGAGCGCCAACACACACACATTGAGCTTTATTATAAGTATAAATATAGATGAGTTGGTTTCAAGTAACTGGTCTTTATTAAATCAAGTCATATGGGCAGTTATAATTAATTTGAAGTTGAAGAAAGAAAGTTGAATTTTTCAAGTATATAATGTTACAAGTTAAACGTAATAAACATCTAAAAAAATTCTGCAGAATT
The DNA here is from genome assembly GCA_026543055.1 of Argiope trifasciata. NCBI lineage: Eukaryota > Metazoa > Arthropoda > Arachnida > Araneae > Araneidae > Argiope > Argiope trifasciata. The sequence continues at coordinate 249,804 of JAPMOQ010062643.1, forward strand.
TTGAGTTTAGGAAATATATATTAGTATGATATGAAAATAATTATCTTTAATAATTTGACTTAATAATTAGGAAGCATTAATTTAATAAATACAAAAATAAAAAAAAATTAATTTTCTATAAAATTTGAAATACCCTTCTTGCTCTGGCGATTAAACTATTGAGATATTTATGTTTAATGATGTGTGAGGAGGTCTATATTATATATCGTTTTAAATTATGATATGTAGTGCTGCTATTCAAAGGTTTTATTTCTGATTTTTAAAATAGGGCTTCTCTAAATTATTAAAATTTTTTAGAATTTAATATTTATAATTCTGCAGGCCATTTTAAATTGTAAATATTATACATTTACAAGCTAGCCTTTTTAGCTAATTTTTGATAACATTTTGTTGCAAATGCTTGTTTAAGAAATGGGAGGCGTCGGATTATAGAGCTATGGATTTCGATAAAATTTTTGAACTCTATGAAATCTTCAGAACTTTCTATTTTCAAAATTCTCACTCCATTGCTATTGAGTTTTGACTTATGTAAAGCTATTTGTTCACACTCTCGAATTTGTACTTGTTTCATTAAAAAAATCTGAAAATTTAATTTTTTTTTTAAATTTATAGAATCTACTCTAGTTTTTTACTTTTTTTTCAAATAAAATATGGTAAAAGAATAAGATAATATTATCAGAAGCTTTAGAAAAAATTAAATACAATATATTTTAAAAACATATGACATTTATGAAAACATTATTATCTATATCATTTTTATAATAATAAAACACCAATTGTTCCAGATATGCTTCTTTGATTTCAACTGAATTTCAAAATTTCATGCTCCACTGGCGGTAAATGTGGAATACGACCTTCAACCAATAATGCTTTGCTTGAATAAGTATTCTGATAAAAAAATCATTAGCTGCATGATTAATTATTTGTTAAACTTTATTAATGTAGCTGATGCTTCTATGGATAACATATCGTGATAGAGCGATAACATATAGAGATTTCGTTTAGTTATTAATCAATTACATGTCGTTAATTTTTTTAAAAAAAGATAACAAAATAATAATGAAAATATTGATATCAAATTAAGTGGAAGAAATTACATTACTCATCGATTATTGCCTTATCACTATTAAGAAAAATCTATTATGGCGTCTAAAATTTAATATGGTATTTTGTTTATTTATAGGTTTAAAATTTAATGTGAAGTTTATTTATACGTCTGAAGTTTAATGTGAAATTTTTTAAAAAGTATACAAATATTTTGGAACATTGGAATCTATCGAAAATATTGTTTTATCAGTTATTAATTCAAATCTTTGAAATTCAATATACAAATAATTGTTTATTTAATGAAATTTAATATCCATATATATATCAGAAAGGGATATTTCAAACTTCAGAATTAAAAAAAGAGATGTTTTGCATTCTACGTTGAAGGTTATGATTCAGAATCCAAATAGACACGTTCTATGAAGTTAAGTGATGTGATTGAGAATCCACAACACACTACATACATTTGCGCTTTCTTCGTTCCAGTTGCAAGCCATTTTATGTTCATGTTTAATTCGATCAGCTTCTAATTTAAAATTTTCCTCATTCGTTTTTGTTGATTGAAGATTTTGTTTCGGCCCCTGTTTGTTATTTCGTTCCTTATCTTTTTTTCTTTGCAAGGTTTCATCGGGAGAAGGCTTAGGAAGCTTTATTTATTATTTATTCATGGTCTACGCGAAATCGAGTTTCAACCCCCTCCCCCAACCAAAACAACAATTTTGTTTTTTCGTTTTCATTCTTGTTTCTGTTTCTCGAATCTTAATAAAGTAAGAGACATAAATGAGGCATCGTTCGATAGAGGACACCAAGCCGAGTGTATCGATGCCAGTCGTAAAGAGATTTTTTGCAAAAACAAAGTCGAAAACATCTCGCAAAAATTCAAATTTTTACAAATTTTAGTGTTTGTATCTTGCAAATCACTTGAAGCAGCAACCTGAAACTCACATCGTTACGTGCATTTTGGCAAATATTCTTCAACGATATGAGTAAATGCAATGAAACTCGATTTTGTAATTTTCGAAACCCGATCTCGGACCCTATCGAGACAAGAGTTTCGGTAAAAATTTTCGACTCGATACATCGAATCGAGTGTGTAAACGGTTCGCTCTCGTCCCTACGTTGCATAGAAGCCGAGATATAAGAGCTTCCTGTCTGACCGGAAATTGACTTCATCGACATTACGTGGCTTATAGATAGGAGCTCTATGGTATGAATCCGACATTCCTTCGACCATTATTAAGTAAAATCCATGCTGCACATGCATAATGGCTCCAAAATTCGGGGAGGGGGGCTTAGAGAACCCCTAGGGATACATTTAAGTGAAAAATCACATGTCTGTATGTAATTTACGAGATATAACGAAGTTCATCTGCGCATGGTCAGAACATGATACCATTGGGGATCTTCTATAGCCTCATAGAATAACTATAGTGAAAATGTATTGTCTCTAACATATGTAGTTTCCGAAATATAACGAAAGTCATCGGCGCATGCTTTGTAAAGAACACTATGGGAGATTTTCTATAGACCCCATGCTTGGAACATTCGTAGTTTTTGAGATATAACGAAAACTATCTGTATATGCGCAGCAGATGACTCCATCGGGGATTTTCTACAGCTCAATAGGATTGCTATGGTAAAATGCGCATGTCTGTAACAGCAATTCAACCTTTTAAAATGCATCTGCTTTCAAAGAAGCTTACATAATAATAATGCGATACTGGTAAAAGCAGATAAAAATATACAATTTGAATATTGTCATTTATGCTTTATTCATTGCCTACGCTATTTTGAGATGCATAAGACATTGCTTCCGAGATTTCGAGCTTCAATTATTTGTTACCTTTAATTATTACAAACCTCCTAATGTAAACAGGATTATGTTCTCACATCATAATAAATGCAGTGTTAATATTAATAGCAACTCTTGATGGGATGAATATGAAGCTTGTTGAAATTAATGAGTGAAAAAAAAATATTTATAATAAAAATAATCAGGCAAAAAGGAATTTTGCTTTCAGGACAGAATTTCCCATCTTTTGTACTTCAAATAAATGGATATTTAGTTATTTATGATATCTTGTAGTATTTATCATCCGTAATAATTGTATTTCTCACGTATGAGCGAATTTCTTTACTAAGTGAAAGATTGGGTCTACTAATTTGTTTATCTCCATATTGTCATTTATTAAATTTTCTCATACTGTTGCTTTCGGAGATTTCTTATCTTCTAAGACGCATCATCAGATTTAATGTTTTTAGATTTTTCTTAATAGGGTCCATTGATCACTGGATCTATAATGAATCTGATCGGGAAATGGCAGTTCATATCACCCGAAATGTTGTTGCCCAGTGAAAGTAGTGCAATAACATCAAATTGATCCAAAAGTGTCCAAGACAGCTTTAACCACATCAATAACCACTGGTATAGAGGAATTGATCCAAGGAATCGAGAGGGATTCTGAAGAGTTTCACCGGTATAGCAGGACAATTAAAGATATGGTCGGGAGAGAGTTCAGTGCCTGTGCAGTGAGGTCAACCCCTGTAACTTCGATGACTGTTGGGCGATATTTTCATACCCTTGAGGTGTTTAGCCATCTGGTTGTGGTTACGGAGATAGCACGGTTATAGTTTAGATCAAGGATGGAGTGCTTCTGAGAATAAGCACGAAGTTGTCTGTGACTGGCTATTACATCAGCATCAGTGCGGGTCAGGCTTCTAGAGGGTTATCACGTATCTACTTGACGAGGATATCAACTTTTTCATTGCCAACGATGTCGACGTGCGCTGGTATCCATTGAAGAAGAATGCAGGTCCTTTGGGTCGTGGTGTACCTGAAATAAATAGGTGAATATATTGATGTTTAGCTGCTCAAGACCTTGTTACTCCAAGACTAAGCAATTTTTTCTATCATGTATTTGTAAATATTGTTTTCATTTCCGGTTTCTTGTCTTTTGAAATGTTTGTCGCCACCATTTAAATGCTCTAATAACAAAAGAATTTACTTTAATGAGATAAATATGAAGCTCTGCTTGGAATTATTCCAAATTTAGCCATTTGGTTGGTAAGCATGACATTTGTAGAACAATTGCATTTTTTTTATCAAACTGCACCCAAACCTTTTCTAACAGTCTGTGATAATAATACTTAAAGCATTATTGGATAGTTTTGAACTGTTTAATAATATCAATAAAATGGAAAATGACATTACCTCTATTTCAAGAACAGCATCTGTTCGTTTATTTTTTTTTTCAAATTGAATATATTTTATCCTTTTTTCTTTTCTTTTCGCTACAGAATATTCATGCATTTATAATCATGATATCCCTTGTAAACTTAATGGGTATATGTGGCCAGATATATTAAGGAAAACACACACATTAAAATTTACATAAATTACACAAAATATCATTACTACAACTATACTTAACACAATACACAAAAAAAGGAGAATATAACTTTATGGAATCTGATGAAACTTGTAAGAGAAGGTTGTTTATAGGAGAGCTAGATTGAGTACATCGATGAAACAGAGAATTCTGCGCTTGTGTTTGTGGAAATTAGATTTTGTTATCCTACAGCAGCTGAAGAAGAATTTTGATTTTGGACATTTTGTTTTTCATCATATTACTCCACCCAATTCTTTTGAAGTCATGGGTGGGTTTGCTAAGTAAAAGGCGTAGTGAGAAAATTGCTGGAAGCATGATGAAGTGGATCGCCTGATTCCCCGCAATGAAAGTGGTCAGATCCTTCTGTAGGGCCAAACCAGCTCGGAAGAGAGTAATATTTAGACATTTAACTTCAAAACACGAGAAAAAAATATAAGAAGTAATACAGATGAGTTACCATTTGTTGTGAATTTTTAACTTAAAGGCTAGTTACGCTAAACCAAGAGAAGTTAAAACTATTACATTTGAATCTGAAAACGATTTTCTTGGTGACTTTTCAAATATATCCCTCAATTAGCTCTGGAGACCAGATTATCATTTTAACATGTAAAGAGAATTCTTATCATTTACTCAAAGACTTGAAACTATACGCAAGTTTATAAATTAAGGATAATGAAAGTTATGGAAAAGATAAGAGTCAGAAGCAAAACGAATGTGACTTATTTGTAAAGCGTATTTATTAACCAAAAATTAAGAGCAAAAAAGATGTTATATATTTGATATTAATAAAAATTGTGATTTTTTGCTCCCTGGATCAAATTACGAAAAAAAAAACTATTTGCAAAAACTAATATTGCATAGATGGTATGATGGTTAATACACAGCATGCCCACCAGACGATGCAATACTGGATGCAATAAGGCACGCTGTGTATCAAATTGTCGATCTAATCTTGGGGAATGTTACATCATTCATCAAGCAATGCTCTCCAATGTTCCGGCATGCATAATGGAAGGGGTTGATGGACTGAAATTCGTCAACCAAGCATGTCCCACACAAGATCTAATGGATTCAAGTCCAGTGAGAATGCTAGTCAGTCCATAAAGTTGATATGCTCCTATAGAAGGCATTCGTTTACGATGTTTGGGGTGAGAAAGGGCCATTGTCATCCATAAACATGAATTCTAAGTCCACGATGCCCTGAAACAAATATATATGTTTTTCCAGAATTATGTCTCGAAAAATTTGGCCTGTCATGATTCCAATTTGAATATAAAAGTCAATTCTGGAACCCAGAATAATTCCTCCCTAAACGAGCAGTCCTGTACTACCATAACGGTGTTGTTCAATGATGTTCTCTTGGTGATAACGAGTATCTGGTACTTTCCCCATAAAATGAGAATGGCGAAAATGAGACTGCAAGCTAAACGTAAACTTGTCGAGAAACATCGCATAGCCCCATTTGGGGGTTTTCCCACAATGTTTTTTTTTCTACTCCAGGCTAATCGCAGGTAACAGTGAGTTACACTAAATAGAATACATCTAACAGGACTGTTACGTAAGCATATCCCCCCGCCTCTCACTTATAACGCTCTCTGGCGGCATAGGTAACTTTTCATTGGACTCTGTAACATCACTGATGAACCAACGACGCCTAATGCAAGATCAAAACTAACTCTCACAAAGCGGAGAATCAAAAAATTCTTTACATTTCTAAAAGGTCCATCATCATTGGATCCTCAACACTCTGGTCCGTCGAGCGAAAGACAAATAACATCCGAAAAATGGATAAAAATCAGGCTCAAAGAGCAAAAGACTTGAATAGAATCCGTGGACGGATAAAAGGGAAATTCACAACTATTAAGAAGTTTATTGAAAGCAGTTCAGATATCGAAGAAGAGATTAAATTTATAATCAGCTGTTCACAAAATCAAGCATGTTTGGCAGAAATAAAAAAAACGTAATTAAAAATTTATTCAAGCAATATTTACAAATTGACATTGATAAAGCACTAAACCAGAAGTGCATTAAATAAATACTGGAGATTCATGAAGGAAGAAACAAAATAGAGGTAAGTTTGAAATTATAATGTTAAGGAAAATGTAATTCATGATAAAAATCATCAAACTTTAAAGCTTATATCGATCATATTCAGTTAAAATCGAATCTTCCGGAAATTCCTTTACCTTTATTTTACGGAAAAATGGAAGAATTCAATAATTTAAAAAACCAATTCATGTATCTAATAAAAGATAATATCGAATTAACGAATGATCAAAAGTTATTTCATTTGAAAGCCACCCACCGTGATGAAGCTAAATTTATAGAAATAAGTGAAGAATATTTATATAGTATATATTTATAGAAATTAGTACAGTCTTTATAGAAATGAGTACAATTAAGTCACTGTTTGCTCCACGAAAAATTGAATTTTGAGTCCAAAAAAGGCATATGAACAAACAAAGGTCTGAGGGCTTTAAAGAGTTTGTATTTAGAATGCAATAATTTAACAAATGCTGAATTAGTAAATATAGACCCAACAAAGAGATTAGAAAGTCATATGAATTTTCTACATATTCTAAAGAAATACCTTCATTGAAGGAGCTTTCGCAATTTTTGGAATCAAGAGCGAGGTGCTAGATCAATTAAGGAAAAACGACGCAAATTAATTCCACAAGGCTCAATAAAAAAGCCGAAAACTTTTCTTCTTAATTCAAATAAATTAGGTAAAACCATGTATTTTATGCAAGATTGAACATCCTTTGCTAAAGTTTTAGAATTGAGTGCTTCTAAGAGAATTGAGTTTTAAAAAAATATAACATTTGTAAGAACTGTTTGAAATTAAATAAGCTCCCCCCAACCCCCTGCAAATACACATTCCTCTGCCGAAGCTGTCAAAAAGCATGCCATAATTCTTTGATCTTTCTATTCTAAACTCAGAGATATGCACCTTCTAGGAAGCGAGGAGCAACTTAGTGTAAGCAATGAAACATCTGGCTCATCAAGAGCGCCACAAAAACAAATAATCGATACTGAGAGAGCACTTACAAGTCATTCAAAACTATCTTTAAGCATTCTATGCACTACAAAATTATTCATTGATGATGCATTTGGTCAAAAAATAAAAATAAAAACTTGTGGTGACATCTTAATAAGCCAATACCTACCACTAAACATCGGTGGCCATTTTTGTATAGTGGATAAGTTACT
>JAPMOQ010062643.1:257459-347575 GCA_026543055.1 Argiope trifasciata
CTTGGCGGAATTCAACCTACGTATTGGCAGAATTCCGCCAACACCTCGCCAAAAACTCTGTTGTATTCTGGGAGTTCGGTAAAACTTATTACTTCTGATTTGACAATACTTTAGATTTGAAGCGGAAAAAGATAAATGCATCCACTTCTGGTATTAACGGAGGAGTATTCTTCGTTAAAAATAAAATAACCACTACCATTTTTAATGAAAGCAATGACTTTTCCAGAGCTGTATCGTTTTTAATTATGCCTAAAATAGCGCATTTAACTCCTTCTAATGAAATTGATATCTCTACAGTTAACTTCCCGAGTGAGATAAAACTTGCGGGTGAGGCTTTTCATATTCCTAGTAAAATTAATGCATTACTCGGATGCGAGTTGTTCTTTGATTTATTGAAGGCAAAGAAATTTAAATCTTATGATGATTTGCATTTGTTACAAAACACTGTGTTCGGATATTTAGTAACTGGAACAATCAAAGGCAGAAATCTTTTTTTCTTTACTAGATTAATTTTTGAAAATGATAAGTTGGAGAATTCTGTTAAAATTTTCTTTAACTTAGAATCTTTTCCTGGTGATAATACAGTTGGTAGAGTCGAGTCAAAAACATTTGATAAACTTACTGCAAGGAGCATTTTCTTTACAGATAGAGAATTTTCTCTTCATTTTCTCAGAAGAGGGATAATACCGGAATGTTGGTTGTTAAATTACCAATTACTGAAGAAAACATTCTACATCAGGTGATTCAAAAGAAATGGCGGAAAGGTGTTAAAATTTACAGTGGAAAAGATTAGATGAAAATAAAAAAAATTGCTACCTTATACAAATCTTTTATGGATGAATATTTCCAGCTTAATCATGTGGAAATAATTTTAGATTCTGTTGAAATTACTGATGGTGAATATAGTATTCTTCATCCTGCAGTATTTCGCCCATAAAGCACATCAACACACTTGCGTGTCGTTTTTGATGCATCTGCAAATTCAAGCAATTTAGTTTCACTTAATTCAGTTTTATTAACTGGCTGAACCGTTCAACAGGAAATATTTTGCATCATTTCGTGATTCCGTACATATACGTTTGTACTAAGTACTGATATAAAGAAAATGAATCACCAAATTTTGGTCGCACATGCAGATCGAGACTTACAAAAGATTCTGTTTAAGCCTAGTAGATTTGCTCCTGTGGGAAAATACAGACTAAAAAAATGGAACAAAATGTGCTTCAGTTTTAGGCACTAGAAAACTCAAGGAATTAGCCGAGAAAGAAAAAGGAGAATTTTCTCAAGCATCTACAACACTTCTAACTGTTGTTTATGTTGATGACATTTTAACTAGTTCAAATGGAGCTTCATGAATGGGTTTCAAGCGATTCTGGATTATTAAATAATAATTAAAATTTAAATTTTGAATTTCCAGACTGAACAACAGTTAAAGCACTCGGAATGCAGAGGCTTCTTACATCAGATATTTTCACGTTTGAAGTGACTGTCAGTTTAAATAACAGTTATTCAAAGCGGGAAGTTTTTTCAGTTATAGCAAGATTGTTTGATCCTCCAATTATAAGTAGTGCTAAGATATTTCTTTAGAGGCTTTGGCTACAAAAGCTAAATTAGAGTGACGCAATTCCGCCAAACGATTTGAATGACTGGTTAAAATTCTTAAAGGACTTACCATCAATGAACCAATTAAAAATTCAAAGATGCGTTATCATCGCGAATCCGACCACCATAGACCTACATTGTTTTTGTGATACCACTTATTAGGCTTATGGTGAAGTCATGTATGTTTTCTCTAAAGATAAATCAAATGAATTGAAAACAAGTCTTTTTCGCAGCAAATCGCGAGTGTGTCTAATCAAAGAACCAACAATCCCTTGTCTGGAGCTGTAAGCAGCATTACTATTGGCACGACTTACATCAAATGTGATTTAGATTTTACAAGTGACATTAAATCACATCTATATGCTCTCAGATTCTACAATTACCTTATCTTGGATAAAAACTGCCCCAGAAAAAGTGAAAACATTTGTTTGTAATCGTGTTAACAATTTGTGTTCTAATTATAACTGGAGACATATTAAATCTCTAGACAATCCAGCAGACTTACTCTTCAGGGGAATTTCTGCAGCCAATTTGATAAACAATCAAATTTGGTTCATAGGACCACAATTTCTACAGTCAGAAATTTCCCATAAAAAGGATGCTGTAGATTTGAATACAATTAAAGACTTTCTGAAAAAAGTTAAATCTTCTTATAAATTGGCTAATGTTTCTAATGATTTTATTTGTGATATTCTAAAACTGATTAGCAACTATATTAAAATTTGTCGAATTGTATGTTATCTTTTCAGATTTATTGATAGTTCGAAGAGTTCTTCTGAATGTAAAAAAAAGTAAGTTGACAATAAAGGACATTCAAGCAGCATCTAACTTCATGGTAAGGAAGATCCAATCTTCTGAATTTTCAGAGGAAATGAAAGATTTGTCAAAAGGTATTGATATTAAACAAAGTAAAATTAAAAATTAATCGCCATTTCTAGATAAGGAATATTCTCCGTGATTAATATTCTCTGAAATTAATATTCTCCGTGTAAGAGGTCTTTTGCAAAAGGCTAAATTAACTCAAAATGAAAAGCATCCTAAACTTCTTCCTGCTCATCACAGACTTACAAAAATAATTATAGAAACTTTTCACAAAAGTTATACGTTGATCCCCAAACCTTGCTTCATCTTGTCAGACAGTATTTTTTTTGGTAATAATTCTATCGAATTCATTGTGATATGAAATTCATATAGTGTCTGAATACTGAAATTGTACAATGTAAAGACAGGAGTTTGTTACTTAAGCATTTTGCACTACCCTCTAGTGGCATATGTTATTTTTAATTGGACTCGGTAACATCACTGATGTAGCAGCGACGCGAAAGGCAAACTCAAAACTAAATCCCGCAAAGCGGATAGTCAATAAATTCTTTATATTTCAAAAAAGTCCATCATCATTAGAACCACAAGGACAACGAGCATATATACCAATTGTCTATTGCATCTGTACACGGTCTGCCTTAAAACTGTCGTATCAGTGGCTGAAGAGAATTGACGAAACAGGCCTGATGCTGTGCTCGGGCTGTTTCTTGTGGCAGTAACTGCCAAATACCGGTCTTCATTCAGTGTTGTAACTCGGGGTTAACCTGTGTTGTAACGTCTACTCACTTTACTATCATCTTAGAACCTTTGGCAAAGAATCGAAATGACACTCTAGGATTCCAAGGTCCTCGGATACTTCTAGCTAGGTATGAACATTCCAGGCGGATAATAATTTTGCCATGTAAAAATTCTCCAAATGTGCCCTTTGTGTCATAACTATGCGGTTATTGCACTGATAGGATTATAAAGCGTTTATGAACAATTTTACTTCTGGGCCTGTATTTCTTGTATATCATTCTCTTACATTCTCTTTACCATACCGTACTAGAGCTGTCATCTGGTGCCTTCCTGCAATTCGCATCTGATTTTTGAAGATGCATGTAGTCTTTTTAAGGGTGATTTATAAATTTCTGTGTGTTACTGAATTTGTGGATATGAGCGTAAAATTTAAAATCGAATGTACTCTTGGTTTATCTATTAAATGCCATGCAACTGAAAAATACACTTTCAATCAATTCCAAGAAAGTAAATTCATTGATTACTTCCTGTCTTAGACAACCAACTGGTTACTTTGAATGTTGCTTAGTTTATGTTCAATTAAATATTTCATGCATTACCTGATACTTATAATCCCTTCTATAAAATACATTTAGACACAACATTGCAAAACAAATTCAGTGATTTTTCGATATTTTTTCATCTACTCCATTTATTGACAGCAGGATATTTTCAAATGAAGTTAATTCTCATTACATCGTAAAAAATAAAGTTTGTTCTGGTAAGCTATTTTAAAATTGCACACTTATTTTTCGTTTGAAAACATAAACTTTATTTTCTTATTTTTCAGAGAAAAAGTGTAGATATTAAATAGTGATTTTCTTCTTCAGTTTTTAATGGAATAAATCGCTTTTATTAAAACTCTGATGAAATATTTGAAATTATGTAAATAACGTTGGAAAAAATTTTGTATTGTTAAAATAATGTACTCCCTCTGTCCCAAATTAGTTGCTACATTTGAATACTTTTGTACTGATTATTGATTCTGATGATTTTATGATTTTGTTTGAACATTTTTCAGAGATTTCAGGGTGCTGTCCTATCAATCAACAACATTTACTTACCAAGCATTCGCTGCTTAAATCAGTACCAAGTTAGTTAAAAAAATCCAAGTTTTGAGCACTCTTAAGAAACACCCCATTTTGTAAGGACTCTTCCCACAATCGCATAAAACTATATTCTATAATAGCTAATGAATCGTGAATTCATTAGGAAGAAAATGATCTTTCTTGCACAACGGTGGTAGAGTCCTCACAAAATGGGGCGTGCCTTAAGAAAGTGCAAACCCTGTAAATTTGCTTCGAAAAATTCATTATAGTCATTCAAAAATTCATTATATAAAAATTCAGTCTTATATTCATTATAGTATTATAATTTTACTGGTAGCTATTTACTAAATTGCATCAAAAGTTATTTATGACTCCACCTACTTGAAATATAGCAACTAATCTGGGACAAAATTTTCGACTTAAATGTAGCAACTAATTTGGGACGGAGGGAGTACAAAATTTTAAAATTGTAAAATTTAAGAAAAATTATACAGAAGTTGAATTCATTTCTTTAAAAAGATATTCATCTTTTAAATTTCAAAATGGTGCAGAAATTAGATATTGTCTCTTAAAAGTTATTGTGGAAAACAACAAATCTCCTTTAATCCTTAATTATTTAAAATTTCAAGATAAAATTATATCAATAAGAGCAGTTTAATCCCTTTAATTATGTGGGGACTTTGATGGCTTTAGGTTAAGTAGTCTAACTTGTAAAGAGTAAGCGATATATGCAGACCTCACAATAAATCACCAAAAAATACAAACAGGTGCCAACCATATAATTAGCTTTGTCGATTTTGCTGCAATCTTAAATCTTTCAAGTGAGGTAAATGCAACCATTTTGTCATCTCAGATATAATGATTTTCTCTGATTTTAAACTAATCTAAAAATCTTCATGTAATCCCATTATCTTTGCATTTGAAAATCGTTAAGTAAATTCTGTGGCCTTAAGTATACACGAGTACTTACTAGGCAAATACGCATAGATTTATTCTGCTTTATTATTACAAGAAATAGGAATTCAAGAAATCTGAAAAATTGTTGATATTCATCAGTATACATTGAAATCTGAGCCAAATATTTTTTCCCATAAAGTGTTTGACATTTTTTTCAGGCCTCCAGAGGGAGGATAAAATCAAGAACAAAAGTTTGAAATCCTTTTAACAACTTCCTTCTGTCCTGATTAAAAACCTATTTTATTATCGAATATATTAGGAAATAAAAAAAAAATAAAATTATCGACAGGGTGGTTAAACATATTACATATTAACCATGAGAAAAACTTCTGATTTTTGTAATATAGTGTTTCAACTGCACATGCACTAAGACAAAAGGGAAAAAAACGCTTGAACTTCCATATAAAAACTATACAAAGATAAATAATTGTTGTAGTCAAAAATTGTATATCGGAATTTTGACGAATCTTTATTTTTTAAATATTTCCGAGTTCAAAAAATGTTGAACGCATTTTTTTGGATTTATAACTCTTTGTACACCAGTTTATGAGCCCGATAATTTAAAAAATTCATTTTCTATAAATTTTGAATAAAATCCATTCAGAGGACATTCATCTGTCTAGATGTTCATGTAAAAATGAACTTGAATATTTAGAAACTTAAAGTTATATAAATAGAAATCATTACATATATTTAGCAATTGTATTGTAAATTGCTATGAAATTAGAAACGAGATTTAGCGGAGTGTTAATAGTCTATCGATCTGTTCGTTTTTAAGTGTATAAATGTGGTGACTCGAAAGAAAAAAAAAGATTAACGAAATTTCGTATGTGATTTGATGACTACATTTATAGTTCTGTGTCACGTTATTTAGGAAAACAGAAGTCAAAAATGCATTCAACGTTTTATATGCCATATTTAGTATTTCAACTACATATCAGCAGTTAATCAAACAGAATCATCAAAGATCCCAGTTTTGCTTTAGCTGAATTGTTGTTTCGCTGCAAAAGTCTATATTTCGTAAATATACAAGGTGGCCAGAAATAAAACACCCCTACTCTGACCTCCATGGATATCGAACTACTCAGTGTAAAGGCTCAAAATTTTGTACACATACTATTCAAAATATGGGGAAACGGATTTCACGAAAAAAAAATTAGTTCCTGAAATCACCGATAGGTGGCGCTGCACAACTGGAACTATGATCAAAAGACACAAATAATAATAAAAATTAAAATGTTTATGCGGAATGGAATGCTTCCATGCTTCCTTTTTAATTTTTCTGCCCCTTATGGAAAATAAAAATAGTAAAGAAGCTAGAACTCCCGTTGTAACTGCAATTTCATACTGTAACCAGAAAAATTTGCATAAAGCATGGTTAGAAGCCATGTTCTGGAAATAAAAGAAGTTAAAAGGTGGGGAATGTCATTCTTATTAGTGATGGCTGTCACGCTGCCAGAACGCGCTTTGCTTGTGAAGTTGTTTTACGAGAATAAAGGAAATGCTCCAGCAGCACTTCGAGAGTTTCGCCGACTTAAGGATTTGCGCAAGGGACCATTGCTTCCACAAGCTCTCAGGAGAATGATCGCTCGATTCGAGGAAACTGGACATCTTGGAGTTCAGCCTGGTCGAGGACGCAAACCGGTTCGTTCAGATGTCGTTGAAGATGTTGCCACCGGTATTGTTGAACAGTCAATGGATAATGTTTTAGGCTGCAGTAGTGCACGTGCAGTGTCACGACACTTGGGTGTTCCCTATAGCACAGTGTGGAACGTACTCAGAAAAATGGTGCATTGTTTCCCGTACAAAATCCGCCCTAATCAACAATTGCTGGCCACAGACAGGGAGATGCGACTGACCTTTGCATTGACATTTCTTGCTAGAGTTGAAGTGGATGCATCGTGGCCGTGGCAGATTCTGTGGAGCGATGAGGCCCATTTCCACCTCAGTGGAACAGTGAACACCCATAACTGTCGCATATGGGACACGACAAACCCCCGTACCTTCCAAGAGATTCCACTCCACTCACCGAAAGTTACAGTCTGGTGTGGATTCACAGCCACATTCATCCTTGGACCGTTCTTTTTCGAAGAGGTTACTTCCAATGGCCTTGAGACATGTACCGTGACGGCCAACAGGTACAAAAGGATGCTCGAAACATTTGTTGTACCCCATTTGCAGCAGCGCCAATGCCTTGACACCATTACTTTTATGCAAGATGGAGCACCTCCACACATTGGACTCCCTGTGCAACAGTTTCTTCGCCAACATTTCACCACTGACAGAATAATCAGTCGCGCGTTTCCGACAACTTGGCCATCTCGTTCACCGGATCTTAATCCGTGTGATTTTTGGCTTTGAGGACACTTAAAAAACCTTGTTTATCGAGAACGTCTGATAACCTTGGCAGATTTGAAAGAGAGTATCAGTCTGCATGTGAGAAGCATCTCAGATGACCAGTTACGATCCGCAGTTGAACAAGCTGTCCACAGACTTCACATTTTACATCTTCAGGAAGGGAACCATATTGAGCAGCATTCCCTGCATCGATAACGTCCTTGTTTCATGTATGCTTGGTACTTTCAAATAAAATGTGTTTAAAACGTGTTTTTGTGTCTTTTCAGCATACGTCCAGTGGTACAGCGCCACCTATCGGTGATTTATGGAACTAAATTTTTTTTTCGTGAAATCCGTTTCCCCATTTTTTGAATAGTATGTCCACAAATTTTCAAGCCTTTACACTGAGTAGTTCGATATCCAGGGAGGTCAGAGTAGGGGTGTTTTATTTCTGGCCACCCGGTATTTTAAAGGTCATGCAATGCATTAACGCTATTACCCTAGGTTTACTATTTATTACTAAGGAAGGGAGATGACACATTAACGAGAAAATATGATAGAAAGTTCTGGAGAAATTACTCTAGATGAAATATCAAAAAAAAAAAAAAAACCACTCTTCTGATGCTGTATTTTTTAGGGGAGGATGGAAAATCAGAATCTATATTTTTATATCCATTATCTTAATTCATTAGCAGCATAATGGAAAAAAGGAGAAAAAGTTTTTGGAGATGAATATGTACCAGATTTTATATTTTATAATATAAATAACAAGTTACATAGAATAATTATCTCTAATATTGTCGTAACCATAACCCATTTATCGTCTTTCAGTAGCGTTGTCTAAGACTCTTGATTTAATTCTTTGTTATCTTAAGTATACTATTTTTCTTTGCGCAGATTGACGTTATTGAGTTTAGGCTGTTATCGCATAATATGTTTATCTAATTTTTGATAAACGCCTTCAAATATGAAATAAATTAATTCCTTTTTTTACCTTTCACACAATTGAAAAAGAAATATTTAAATAAAGGCCCCACGTGAGGTTGTTAAAAACTTTAAAATGTTTGGGCAATTTCTGTAATAGATGTAAGTTTTATTTAATTTTGTTCTGTCAGCAATTATTACAGTATTTATTTTAAAAATTTATATTTTTCATTTGTATTTTATTTTTTTTTTAGCTTTCAGAGGGTAGTTAGGCAAGAACCATTTCAAACTTTGTTTTTCTGAATAGTGATGCTCGAAATCTACAACATATATATTTATTTGTATGGTGAGTACTTTCTTCAACTTTAATAATTTAATGTTTTGTTATTTTAGTTCTTTTCAAGTGGAGAATAGCTATATAAGCATGAGGTTCCTTTTTTATTTAGCAAGGGCAATTTGCATATTTATATAAAATAATGTTAGCAATATAGAAATTTCGAGCTTTAGTTTAACTGAAATGATTTAATTTAAACGGTAAAATTTCAATCAAATTTCTTTATTTTAACAAATATTGCTTTAAGCTAAAAGTCAAATTACATTCCTTAGATTAATTATTCAAAAAAAAAAAATGACTGATATAAATTAAGTGTAAAAAGAAGAGAAAAGAATTGTTATAATGATTATTTCAATAACTTTTGGTATAACACAAACAGATCGAAGAGAAGAGTGCTTCACCTATTTCTAAAACGATTCGAAGCAACTAATGTAAATGTCTTCGGAAGGTTTTGTTAAAGGAACTTAACCCGTATATGCATCTAATTTGTTGTTAAAACGCTCGCCAACCAAGAATATTTTGGCAAACATTGGTTAGAAGTACTGAATAATACTTGTAAAGGGTTTAAGACGGAATCTGTAATTATATTTATTTAAAAAATAAATTTCCATTCGATTTATGTTCTTTGACTATACAATGCTCTATATCAATACAACATTCATGAATAAAATTTCGATTAGTAGAAATATGTATCGATTTGTAAAGTTTTATTAAAACCACTTTATAATTTTTAATCATACTATGCAACAACGAAACATTGAATAATTTTTATATTTAATTTTAAATAGTTTGCAGAAATCATTCTTGCATATGAACTTTTATATAATTATTAATTTATCTTTTAAATTAAAAGCATTCTTATGAGCGGATAAATTGGCTGTAATATATAAAAAAAGCCTATAGATTATTAAAAAATAGCAATACTTTTATGTTATTTATATTTAATATTTTTCCTTAAATATATATAAAATATATATTTAATAAAAATAATTATTATTTTCAAAATAATATTTATTTAAGATTATTTATTTAAATATTTTTGTGGTTTAAAACATTTAATTTTTGCTTTTAAATGATTATCACAATAAATTCATTATTTTTACTTTTTATTTGTAAATATAATAATAGTTCTTAAAATTTTTTAAATAAAAATATCAAATAATTTATTTTCTTCTTGTATTTCAAGTACAAACAACTTGAATTCAAATTTAAAAAAAAATAGTAGGAATTTTTATTAATGAAGAAGTTTTTTAATAGGGGAATCAAATTTTAATCTTACACTTTTCCAGATATTATATTTTTAATAACAATTCTTTGAAGCTTTAAACTGCTTACATATTGATGTAGTGTGTATTTGTTTTCTTAATTTTATCATAAATAGCAAATAATAAAATGATGATAAACTTGGAGCCTTCAATTTCAAAATGAAAAGATAAATGGCAATGTTGCTCAACTTCAGATAAGTCTGTTGAATTTATCATTTTGCCCTTTGATGTATTTGACTGACATTTTGATATTTGTTTTCCTATAAAGAAATTGATCTATTTGATAAAAACATTACTGAAGGTTGAAGGTTTTTGTACATTAAATTAAATAAAAAAGGTGACATATTTGAAATACACCATTTTATATTTCTTGATCTATTTAAAATATATATTAAAATGTATTTATAAAATTTAACTTTTCACTCTTTGGTGGGAAATTAGTTTTGGAATAAAATAATACGGTGCCAATTTTCTATTAAGACTACTTAAGTGAAAAGTGTAATAATTAAATTTGAAATTCCATTAATTTTAAAGCTATCCTTGAAAGCAGTTCTCGGATTACGTATTAATATAATTCCTTCTTTTACAGATAGAAAAATTGCATATAAATCAATATTTAAATTTAAAGAAATGGGAAACAAATTAAGAATATCTTCTTTCTGCATAATGCCGTCGTACAATTTGAATGCAGTATATAATAAATAGGTGGTAAATTCAGTATTTGAAAGAAAAGTATTTTCTTGGATACAATTTACAAAACAATTAAAAATTGAATTTAATCAAGCAAATTCTATTTATTTAATTCTAAATTTAATTAATTCTAAATAAAATTTTAATTCTAAATAAAATTAAAATTTAGTTGCAACATAATTTAATTTTTTAAGTTAATTAACCAGTATGGGGTCATGGATTCGATAAATTCAATGCAGATATATACTCCGAACTTTTATAAGGTTCTGCATAAATATTTATATATATATATATATTTGAATAACTTGCTATTTTAGTCATGATTTGCTAGACTGACTCAATTATTTAATGTCGTTTGTGAAATTCATTACCATAACGAGTGCGAATTAAAATGTAATTAATAATTAAATGCCAGTTAAGTTCCGAAAAAAATGAAGTATTATCATCAGATAAATGTAATTAAAACTAATTAGATGTACAAAATTTTAAATGCCGTGCACATTGGGAAATAATTGAAAATTCAATACTATATTATATTTTTGCAGAAATGAAACAGTTTGCATTATATAAAAATGTTCAATAAAAGCATGATAAAATAGTCATAATTAGAATCAAAATTTAAAGCAAAGATGAAAAAAAATTGTCTTAGTAAGTTTTTAGGAATCAACTATAGGTGTTTTATTAACAAAAATGATTTTCCCAACTTTAATTTAATATTTAAGAAGATATAAATGATTGCACTATTTTGAAGTCTGTTAACGAATTTTAAATGAAAGGGTTTTCTAATAATTTTCTGTAAATTCTATCAATAGCAATTTTATTATGCCCTTTAATATATCACTCATTAAAATTCCGATTTAAACAAAATATTGCAAAATTACAATCTCAAGATTGATGAAGATAAGTGCCCTTAGTTATTTTTAAAATTCTCATCAGTAAGTAATCATATTAGAACTTTGATACTGAACTAGTTTATCTGAATGCTGTTCCTTGGATAATATTTTATGATTCTCTGTAAACATTTTGTAGATAATGATTTAATACAAATGAATGAAACAAAAGAAAGATACAGTAATGCAACTACTAAATGTAAAAATACAGACAATGTTGTAGAGCAACAGAAAAAGAGAGAGAGGAAAAAAAGACAAAACAGAAACATATAAGTGACAGTAATGAGCAATGACAACAACTTAGTAAAAATAAAATAAAACACAAGGGAAAAAAATGAAGGAATTAGAACACCTTGTACAATATTTACAAGAAAGCACACATGTGTTCACACGAAAGTGCAGAGGCAACACAAACAGGTTCTAGAAATTGCAAGAGTGACTATCGGTTAATCAGGTGGGAAAATACTACTCTCGTTATAGAACACACAGACCAAGATGATTAATTTCCAGAAGTAAGCCACTTTTATGCTGGTGAGTTACGCAATACTAGTCTGTTGACAATTATATTTGAGATAAAAAAGGAAGGAAATTAATTATGTTGTTATATGTCATCTGAAACAGTCCTTCATCGGTAGCTATGTTTAATATTAAATATTTCAGATAACTGAGGCAATCAATGCCCATGACTAGTTATTTGTGAAATATATTTGTTAAGCATACATCTGGTCTTCTTCAAACAGAGGGAAATCTGATGTGCAAATCAACTTTTTTTCCAGTTTCTACCTAATTTGCCGTTCCTTTAGTAAGAATTTGTGGAATCCTATTCTGATGGATCTCGCAGATCTACATAGATACAGGTTTGTTTCAGAATTTATGGATACAACTTTAGCAGCCATATCAGAAAATTTATATCCAACAGTGTGGGTGTGAACCTTGACCTAATACAAAGAAATAATTCCACAGTTTAAATTCCAAACTGTTCGACTATATAACGAATATTACTGGACATATATTTCTTGTCTTTTAATCTCTTAATATTTTTTTTATTCAAAACTAGAGAAGGAAGATCATCTGAGCTGAAAGAAGGGGGGATGGTATTCGTTGAAACTGTTTTTATAAAACAGTGCATTCAATAGTAAAAGTCCAGGAGTGTATGAATTGTTTACTAAGGGCATAAGATCAAGCTTTTTATCTATTTCTTTATATATTTGTCCACGATTAGCCTTTATATCTCCTCACCAGATTCGTTTCTAAAATTGAAGACTCCTGCAAAAAACACTAGATTGTGATGACACTAGGGAAATAATTCTATATAACGAATATTACTGGATTGTGTTCTCCATGCCTTCGGAAGGTAGAACCAGTTGTAGCAGTTCTTCAATGGATTGAAATAATTATAAAATTGAGATTTCCGATTGGAGTAATTAAAACAACGATATTTGCTTGAGGAAGGCACTTCCATGGACTTTTTTCTAAATAATTATATTTTGAAAGATGAAGGTAGAAAAATTTTGCTTAGAAAACTTCTATTATGCGTTGCCGAATTGGCAGAGCTCTTAACACAAGCAATTCTAATCTTGCAGTCTTCTGGTCTTTTATGATCCTTTTGTTTTTATGATCACGAAATGGAATCATTTAATGATATCAGCTGCATAATTTAAATTAGGTTGTATAATCTTAATTTTAGAATTAGGTTATTAGATATATTTGTCCTTTTAATTAGGGACTTAAGTTTCTTTTTGGAAATTTGAGTTTCTATTGTGTCAAATGGCAAGATATCTTAGCACAGTGTTTAAAATTCCAATAAAGTTAACAAAAGTGAAAGAAATTTTGCAGTTTTTCAGCTAAATAACCATCAAGCATACACTTTTAACAAGCTTATCATTATTAATATGTCCCAATAAATCACACTTGTTGGATTTAGTTGGTCATAGAAATCCTTTAAATGATAGACTAGAATACAAAGGGAATTTTTTCCACTCGTGTTTTTATATGTGATTAACAATACTTTCTTCGTAAAGTTTCAAAATCGTATAAAACTGGTTTTATACGATTTTGAATCGTAAAACTGGTTTAGGCGTTGCCGGATTGGCAGAGCTCTTAACACAAGCAATTCTAATCTTGCAGTCTTCTGGTCTTTTATGATCCTTTTGTTTTTATGATCACGAAATGGAATAATTTAGTGATATCAGCTGCATGATATAAATTAGGTTGTATAATCTTAATTTTAGAATTAGGTTATTAGATATATTTGTCCTTTTAATTAGGGAATTAAGTTTCTTTTGGGAAATTTGAGTTTCCATTGTGTCAAATGGCAAGATATCTTAGCACAATGTTTAAAATTCCAATCCAAATTAAGTTTTGTATTGTCTAAATAAATTAACAAAAGTGAAATAAATTTTGCAGTTTTTCAGCTAAATGACCATCAAGCATACACTTTTAACAAGCTTATCATTACTAATATATCCCAATAAATCACACTTGTTGGATTTAGTTGGTCATAGAAATCCTTTAAATGATAGACTAGAATAGAAAGGGAATTTTTTCCACTTGTGTTTTTATATGTGATTAACAATACTTTCTTCGTAAAGTTTCAAAATCGTATAAAACTGGTTTTTCCTGGATAAAACCCAATATTGTAGATTTAATGAGTGAAAGAATGCTATCCTTTCTGATGGTTCAGAATTCTTCTCCATCATATTATATTAAAAGAGAGCGCAAGAACCATTTAAATGATGAAATAAGAACAAATGTTCGCAGATACACATTTTCCTTCTGTTAGAATTAATTAAAAGCTATCCTTTTTAACTCGATTTAAATCCCTGTCCAAGAGATACACAAACTTACTTTACACATATCCGCAAAAAATCAACTTTTTTCGATCCAAAACTTGATAATTATTTTTTCTCTTATAGTTATGTGATAAAAATTTAAACCGAAGATCAGACAATCTTTAAAATTTTCTGAAGAATTGATACTGTATAGAGATATAGATAAGAAAAATCTGGAGTACAGTAAAATTTTTTCTGTTTACTAATGTTTGATAGTGTTAACCGGGATTTTTTTTATAAATCCGTGAATTGATAATTCGATCTTCTACCCATTTTTATTATAATTCATGAAAAACTTGTAAGTATCGAAATTGATTTAAATCACACACCATTATTGTAGATTTCATTAACTGTATATTCTTGTAAACTGCTTTTAATTAAATTGTATCCAATTTATAGAAACGTTTTACGAAATATTGCAACATGTTTGTAATAAGTCCTAATTCTAATAACTAACTTATTTATTAAAAAAATTGGTATAAATCAATGCAATATCCCTTAGCATCTCAAAATCTTTTCAAATTGTCTTTAGTTTAATGCTATTAGGAAGGAGTAATCTAATAGTTAATATAATTAATTAATTAATAATAGTAAAAATACGGTTGCTATCAAAAATAATTATTATTAATATATAATTTTTGATTTCACGTTTTTTTAAAAATATATAGTTAATATTTTTCAGGATTTCATCTTTTAAATGATATAATGCATATTAATTAGCAGTAAACGTAAGTATTATTTTGAAAATAATATTTAGAAATAAAACCTAGAACATACGCAGATATTAGCGATTTTTTTAATTAATAACATTATTGATTCAGTTTGCAAACTTACGAATGCTTGCTATGCTGAAATATTTGACACTCTGAAAGTACACCAATAATGCCTATTGACAAATAACAGAGAAACCAGAATATATTCATTTGCGACATTCAAAGGATCACACTAAGATCAATAAACTGTCATAAACAAACTAAAGATGATTGTTAATAATACATGATGATGAAAAAAAAAACAGAATAGTTCATTATTTGCATAATTTTGCTATATATATATTTAATAACAATGATAACCTTGCATTTCCTTCATCTGGCATTTTATTCTGGGAAAAAGTGAAAATCACACATCAAAACATCATAACGTTTCATCAGCATGTGAGCTAGCGAGACAGAATTTTGAAATACAACGAGCAAACAACCACAAAAGTAAAAATGATATATAGTACCTTCATCTTTTAAATCATAAAAGAATGCGTCATCACTCACGAAATCATTGCATGACTCGCAAAAGTTTTCGCCTAGCTGAGGTTCTTCATACATCTGCAGAGATTCGAATGATGCATACTTTTAAGTAGTTCTTAAAAAATTGGTGTAATAGTAAAATTTTGGACAATGATTTTTGAATTGAGCCTAATAAAATATTTTTAGAAAAATCAAACTTGTTATTTTCTTTTGAAATTTAATATAGAGTTTGTATTTGTTGGATTTGAAAATCATGATCATGTGGAATTTTAATTCCTATTACAGAGACATGATTTCCAGTAAAGCAGAAGAAAAATTATCGACCAGGATTATAATTGATGTTATTCTTTTGATTATTGGTAAGTCAACCTTTTCAATATTTGATGAATCTATTATATATGTGTCACCTTTTAGAGGGAAACTGAAATCCTTTTCAAATGTAGTTTCTAATTGTTTCTACTATAGATGTTCAAGTTAAATTTATTAACTAAAAAATGATTTTCTCTAATTTCTTAAAATTATGATTAATTCACTGAGATCAATATTTACTGCAAAAATTTCATATAGTGCATTAAAAATTATCTTCCTTTATTGCATTGTTTTCCTTATATCTTAGTAAGTGACCCGTTTCTTTTATTGGAATATGTTATCGCATTGATTCGTTTAAAAGTCTTTAGAGTAGTTGAATTATTAGTCCGGACATTAATTTTGTACATAACAAAAGCATCCATAAAAACCTAGTTTTGCTTAGAAATGCTATAATTCAATACAGAATGGCGTATACAAAAAGATTTTCGGGTATCATTTTTAATAAACATGCTTATAGCTTCATACATCTGAAATTCATCGCCGGTAAGTGTTTCTTTAAAAAGCAGTGCATTTTCAAATATTTAAAAGAAAATGAATTATATGATGGTTAAATTAAAAAAAAAACTGAAAAAAATTTATACATAATACCTCTTCTAATTTTTAAAAATTATATTTCACAAAAAATATAGTAGTTTTATCATTTTTTTCTAACACAGGTTATTTAAATTAAAATTAAAATTTGAAACTCGTTGGGATATACGTGCAGTTTACTAATGATAAAAGTGACATAAATTTTATTTAATTTTTGGCTTATTTGTCGCAAACTCTGTTATTTGAATTCGCCTTTCAGATATCAGTGAGAAAATCGAACTATAACTCAAACACATATGACATCTGTGGCAGTTTTAACTTTGCAGATGTTATGGTTTTGAATTCTAAATCCTGGATTTCAGGTGCTTATAAATATAATTAAAAATGTGCAAACATTCGTTGAAATTGTTGCTGTACTCGAATGCGGATTATTATCATATTTATTTATATCAACAGTTTCGTTTATGTAAATATTTAAATAATTTTTTTTGTGTAAAAATGCAAAAAAATGTATTTATACAGAAGATTCTTATCAAATACAAAAGAAATAGTTTTATTTTGCACGGAATCTGCTTTTAAATCTAAAATTTTATGGATAAGAGAAAGTAACATTGGGCTATAATATTATTTACAAATAAACAAAAATTCGGTTTGAAAAGATTTGCAATCGCATCAATATTCCTTTTTATTTTTTCATTTAAAGTTAAATAAACTTATAATTACTTAATAGAAATGCATATTAATTTTTTCAATATATAAAGAAATGTATTCAGCAATTTTTAATTTAATTATTATTTTAACTAAGAAATAATAACTATTTTTTTAATAAAAAATTGTATTCAAAATTAATTTTTTAAATCCTTTTTTTATTCTATGCTATCATATATGCAGATTATTTCAATATTCGATGAACAGATTAAAGAACATTTCTTTGTAAAAAATTATTTTTAGTAATAAAAATATTTTTTTTTCTCGTTATAGTAGGTTAATATAATTGAAAAATAATAATTTTGTCTGTAATAATTTTGACAATTAAATTTTGTCAGTCCAAACTGAGGTCTGCCAAAACAATTTAACCGAATTATAAATCACTATATTTAGTGTGTGTGTGTTTATTCAGTATTGATAAAAATGTTTATTTACTAAAAAATAAAATTCTTTATTCACTAAAAAGTAAAACAAAATGTTTATCCCCCCCAAAAAAAAATAAAATAATAAAATCGTATTTAATATGCTTTATTTTTATTGATTAAAAGGTTTTTTAAAGAGTTTTTATCAAATTTGTAATTATTTTGACGTCAAGACGTCATCTACAAATACCACAATGTTTTGCCCTAGCTCTCGTTTATCAACAGAGAGCTTTGAACACTGCCAAAAGGATTTAAATGCATCATAAATCTATAACAATGCTTGTTTACTTTTCAAGAATGAAATTATTTATTTGCCGCAAACGAAAATGCTTCCTTTTCATAAGCTTTTTTTCTCCTTTTATTTAAGTATTTATTCAAAGAAAGAACTTTTTTACTTTCTATATTTTAACAACAAAGCTTTGTCTCCAACTTTGATAATTATATATTCTAATTGATGTTTATTTTTACAGCTGCAATACCCATTCCTTTATTTTATACTGGAGTGCTTACACCGTATCAAAGAGGTTTTTTCTGTGATGATGAAACTATACGATATCCATATAGAGACTCAACTGTGTCCGATTTTTCATTATATGTTGGAGGTTTAGCAATAGGAATTCTTTCAGTAAGATATAAAAAGCATTTTTAATTTAAAAAAAAAATTCTGATTAATTTCTATTCTAACTTTCCTAATATTCGTCTTTTACTTCGATTGAAAAAAAATTATTTCGACAGTATGGAAAATGAAGGTATCCCAGGTATCAATTCCTGTTCAAGACTTATTATAAAATGTTGTGCGATAGTTTATTATACAATTCTATATTACGAAAATTGTTTAGTATCATACAAGATTGCATAATATATGTGTGCTACTAGTGGTCATGATACTCAGATTTAATGTGTAATTTCAGCACTCAAATGTTTGTTCTGATTCGAAAAGAGTCGAAAATATGCTCTGAATCAGATATTTGTCCTAATACTATTTGAGTTTATTTAATTTAACAAAAAAATTAAGGATTACCCAAATATTTTTTTCCGTTAATGGCTATACTAGTATGTCTAAAACATGCGCAATCTATGATATTTTTTCAATAGTAATAAATAATAGCAATTTAGTGTTTCCATCTATGATAGAATTTTTTTTTTACAACTCTTAGTATTACAAAAAATTTTAATGTATAAAACCGTTCTCAAATCAATGCAATCCAGATGGAAGAGTTTAATGGAAATAAAGGATAATAATAAAAATAAGCTGCCCAGATTGTGGAGATATAAATCTTTATAACTTAGTATTCAATGCAATATCCAAATAATAAGTGATCGGAAATCTGCGACAGCGCAGGAGGAAACTATGTCTGAATGCTGAAAGCCCTACTGGCTACAGTATAGTTCCTGTAGAAGACATGTTCTATCCTCGGTTGAGATATCAAACCCTACACCATCTCTAGGGATGGCAAGAACCAACTATCACACCGAAAACGTCTCATCCTTTATTTGAAGAATTACGCTAGTTCAACTACTCAACGCCAGAAAATCATTTACTTCTTGATATTAAAAAAACTGTCAAGTTTCACTGGTCAAGCTTTTTTAATCAGAGCTATTCTAACATCTTGGCGACATTGTATAGATATAGGCACTTCAAAAAATTGAAGAATGGCTTAAGAAAGTTAACTCAATTAAGAATGTTAGTATTCAATTTGTGTTTAGGAATGTTAGAACGTAGTTTTTATAACGTAGATATAAAAACTACGTTCGTATATAAAAACGTAGTTTTTATATTTTATTTTAAATATTCAAATTCAGATCCAAACATCAAGCGATTGGAAAGCTTCGATAACACAGGAAGAAACTATGGTTGAATCCTAAAATTCATAACGGATATGTTATAATTCCTTAAGGAGGCATTTTCTGTCTTCGGTTGGAATATCAAACCTCTCACTATTTCTGGAGATGGCAAGAACAAAACGCCACACCAAAAGTATCTCATTCCGTTATCTGAAATTATATCCTCCCAAATGGAATCATTCAATGACAAAAAGTCGTTTTCCTTGTGCCATTAGGAACAAAAATCGAGTTTTTCTAGTGGAATCATTTCATTAAAACTATTCCAGTAGCTTTTCTACATTACATAGATATTAGCATTTTAAAGAGTTGAAGAAAGGTTTGAGAAAGACGATTATTATATTTGAAGAGGTTGGAGCGTTATGTTGCTGCCAGAAGAGAACATGAGCAGATTTCAAGTGAAATCATAAAAACATTTCCTACCTCTAGATTGCCAGAGTATCTTGTACCTAGTACCTTCCGGTAAATGTCGAGAATTAGCATATGAATTTTCCGCTTCTGACATGTAGGAACGAAAGAATCCGCTTTGTTTTTAAAAACTATATTCGATAGGTTTCACATAGTTGCAGCTTCCCCTACATCATTGTATTTCTTTCATAAAGAAGTTCTACAACGGGGTCCCTCTAAAGTATACGCCATCAGCCATTCCTGTCTAATAAGAAAAAGAATAACAAGAGATTATTCTCCTCGCGTAAGATAGAACGACTTTCCATATTAATGTGCGTGTAAGGCAATTTTCGCTCTCATCTTTGGGATGATCAAATATTTTCAAAAAATTCATTTAACTGCCTTTTTCTTAGATCTCTGGACTTAAACATCTATGCATTTTGTTCATGAGGATAACTGAAAAACACTTTCATTGGCTGACCCCTGCGAGACCTGCCTTCAGTCGAAATCAAACATAAGACACAAATTACTATGTTTCTCATTACTTTATATGTACATATTTTGCCATCTCGGTGTTAATCATAGTATAAGTCACTTTCAATATGCAAGTGATGTAGATAGAATGTAATCTGAATGTATGATGTAATTAAGAATTGTTTCAAGCTTACACTTTATTCTCTGTTTTTTATTAGTTGCATTTAGACTTAAAATTTTAATGCAAATTATAAATTTTCATTTATAATTTCATACATTAAAGAATGGAAAAAAGGGTTAAAATGCATCGATCCGAAAACAGATACGTAAGTCGGATAGAGGCCATTTAAATCCTGTCGATACTGCTACGTTCAGTGGTGGCGGGGTGGTCGGTTGTATACAAGATGAAAGATTCTATTTGAATATATCATTCCTATGCAATGCAGAAAAAGAAATCTTAAAATAAACTCGATACAAACAATAATTATTTATTATGATTTTTTGATAATTATTTATTATGGTTTTATGATAGATATGGAAGGAACTAGTAAGCTCACCGCTTCTCTTTAAACGTATCATAAAGTTTATAAAAGTTGATTCATGGAATGAATAAAATGAGTAGATGAGGGGAAAAATGGAAACATTTCGTCGATAGTTAAGTTCAAATTAGTTTTATTTTCATTTGTTATTAAATATCACACAAATAAAAAATATGTTTGAAATGAAAAATATTATACATTTTTTTTTAAATTTAGAATTTCATTGAATAGTTGCTTATAAGAAACTTTCTTTTCAGATTTTCTTATGTGAGTTTGTAAGAAAATTATTTGTGAAACCAGAGGACGAGAGGGAGTTTTATATTTTCGATAAGCGTGTGCCAGCCTCTGCGGTATACCTTTATGCTAGTACAAGTTTGTTCATATTCGGATGCTTTATTGTTGAAGTGGCCACAGATTTCATCAAATATACCCTTGGCAGACTGAGGCCAAATTTCATCGATGTGTGCAAACCAGATTTTGATTGTTTATCTTTGACAAATCCGCACACATTTGTTGAAAATTATACTTGTACCAATCCAGATACTTACAGTGTAGATGATTCTAGGTAATTTATATATTATTATAGATTTTATAGATATATGTAGTGTTAAAATTTTTAGTATAAGTTGCATTTTAAAATGAAATAGAACTATTCAAAGCTATGAAAGTTGTCATATAGCGCCATATCGTAAATTTTTGTGACGTTTTCGCCATAAGATAATAACCTCCTGGTACCTTGAAATTTTGAGACGGCGCTGGTGGATGTATGATGAAGTGATATCGAAAAATATTCATATCTTATCAGTATGTTATTCGTATGTAAATATTTTTTTTTGTGAAAAAACATGGCTTTACAAAAAAAATATGCAGAATGAAGCTCGAGTTTCCACATATTATGGGATAGTAACAGTAGTAAACCATTTAACAAGATATTTTGGATTTCTTTTAGTATAAACTAGAAAATTTTTATTTCTTTAAAAAATTCAATGAGTTAAATTGATAATAATACTTTTTGAAGCTTTTTTTAAGATTTTTGTTTGCTTAATGATGCATTATTAATAACAAATAAAAATTTCAGATTCTTATTAGTTTTTCCAGCTCATTATTATTGTGGATACACTAGTGTAAATAAAAAAAAAATTAGATTGCCTTAAAAATATTACCATCATTTATTGATAAAATTAAATTATTAATATGACATTTCGACATACAATATATGTTAATTTATCAAAAGTAAGAAAAATTCATATTTAAAAAAATGCTGCCATTAATATTCTAATAAAATCAAAATCAAAATGCAGCAGGTTTTCCAATGGTGTGTATCCCTTCTTTTATATTTCAATCAACAGTTTTGATAGCTAAATAATATATTTATTTCTGTTTCTAGGCTGTCATTTCCTTCTGGCCATTCTTCTTTCGCAATATACGCCATACTATTTTCAGTAGTGAGTATATGTACTTAACAATAATGATTATTATGGAAATAAATTTATCGGTAACATAAGGTGATAAAACGGAGTACATGTTTTTCGGTGAATTAATTTAGGTTTTACTCAAAATAAATTTTCTAGATTATAATATCACATTCAAATTGAAATTTACTTCAGATGAACTGTAAAATTCTTATTATTTGTACTCTTTGAAAAAAATTATCAAGCTTTTGTCACGATTGCAGAATTTTATGGAAATAATTACCATGATTTTCATCATATCTGTAAAAGATTTAGTGCTTTTAACATCACTGATTTTTCTTAATTTCTGAAGATAACATATAACATATTTTTTTCATCGTTTGACTGTTTAGAAAACAGGGATTACAAACAACCAAGAAAAAAAAAGGTTCAATACTGGAACTGAAAACAATATTTAAATTTCAAGTTATGTATCCTTTATCTATTTTTTCAATTGTCACAATGTTTTATGTTGTAAGAAAGATTTTTATACTTATCTATAATAAAGATAATCTGCTTCATTTTGTGAAAATTTTAGCTAATAAATGTAAATAAGATATTATTATAACAGATTGAATGAGACTGCAAAACATTCAATGAATAATATTTGCAAGCGACGAATTTTTATTGCACAACTTCAATTAGTATTGAAAATTGAGTTTTTGTTATAGTATTTAATTCATAAAATTTAATATCCTACAAACATTACTTGCGCTGAATTACTTTTATATTTTGAATTAATAAATCTGTGACATACGAAATGTTTAATTTTATGTTTGGAATTAATCGAAAAAGATTCATAAGGCTGAAAAAATACCACTCCTAAATATATTTATTTATAAATTGTTTGCATTATTTTTTTCTAGAAGTGTTAAACAAGAAAACTAGAACTAGTGTTAAAATATAAAATTATAAACCCCAGGAAAATGAATCGTTGATTACAGAATTTATGTAATTATGTTTTCACTTATACATGATTTAAATATTGTTTGAAAATATAATATTCCTTTCTTTTTAGTGGGCATTTTTTATTTAGTGGGCTTTCTTAAAAGTCCCTATTAAAAACATTGATATAATTTTAAATTAATCCACCAATATAATTTTATATTCTTTTTTAACATATGATAGTGAGAATTTCAACATTAATAAAAAAATCTACTTCCAGATTAAAAATATTGTAGATTTTTGTAGAAAATGTGTTTAAAAACACTTTATATTCCAGATATATCTGCAAAAGTGTTTAATCTGTCCGCATTCGAAATTCTTAAGACCTGCTTTGCAATTCATTTTACTGTTGATGGGTGCTTATACTGCTGTTTCTCGTATTGGAGATAATAAGCATCACTGGAGTGACGTCATTGCAGGCAGTGTTTTGGGCGTCGTCTCAGCTGTTTTAATGGTATGTTCGTACGAAAGAATAACTATAGAGCTAAGTACATGTATTTCTATTTTCTCATCTATAATTTAAATAAATTACTCTCGATTGTCACACTTGCAAAGTTTGACACATTCTGAACTTAGGTTTTTAATGGAACAAAAATGTTTTAACACATGCTTTGTATTTTCATCCATTGACTGATTAAAACACAATTTGAAAGAAAACAAAAAGAAAAAAACAATATAAAAAAAGAAAGAAAACAATATATATATATATTGTTTATTAGTTTATTAGTGCATAGTATTGAGTATTGGGAACAATAAATCCATTTCAAAGTTAGAAATTACTATAAGACTAAGAAAAAAAATCATATCTTTATAGCTAAAAGAGCGAAATATCAAAATTGGAAAACTATAAAAAACTGACATCGGAAATGGAGGAAGAAACCTCACATCAGAAAAAATGATGAGCGAACAAATGCCGGATTAATTTAGAGATGATCAATTTTTTCAAAAAAAAAAAAAAAAAAAAAAAAAATGAATAAATAAAATAAAAATAAAAATAAAACTTGCCAAATTTTGCCAACTTATGCTTTGTAAGGGAAAAAGTATGTCATTGTCCTTCAAGACAGGTACTTGTCATTCAGTCGACCACAACAAATCCTGTCGATACTGCTACGTTCAGTGGTGGCGGAGTGGTCGGCTGTATGCAAGAAGAAGGTACTTGTCATTGACCGAACAACATTTTCCAACCTTTCTACACATTTGGCTGGTAGCGGCAACATCTTGGAAGTGATTTCTGTCCTCATAGAATTGTAGATTTCTTTAATGACGAAAATGTACGGTCAAAAATCCGTGTTATGCGTTTATTGTATTAATAATAAAATTGCTAATAAATCGCGATTGCATTAAAACTAAATGTAGATGGTGCATGAATTATATACACTAAATGATGCTTAATTGCACTTGTTTGTAAGAAACTCTTATCATTATCTGATTTTTTCGTGATTGGAAGTTTTAGAAAGCACAAATGAAATTATTTATTATGAAAGTTAAATGAAATATTCAATTAAAATTATTTTTAATTTGTTCTAGTTTTACATTCCACGAAATAATTTTGCAAGATCAGAGGAGGCAACAATGAAGGAAGGACAAAAGATGTCAACTAATTTGGAGATATTCGAATCAATCTGAGATTTGCCCTAGTTCAGTACTATATGTGATTTTAATATAACAAGATAGATGGATTTGTAATTCATGAACTAACAGAGATTTTTATTACATGAAATGCTTTTTTGAATCTCATCAAATTTTCATCAAAATAATTTTCATATCTTTCCATATTTGTTTAAATATAAAGGACTATTACTTCATAATTGAAAATAATATAAGCAACTGAGTTTTATGTAATATAATTTAAAATATGAAGTTTTCATTATTATAATATGGCGACTTTAATACGGTATAAGGTGATTTCTTTCGAGTCTAATACGGAGTTTAATTTAATGATTTGCAAATGTTTATTTTGATTATTGCACAAAGATATTAATTTTAATTTACATAGTATCATATTATAATCAATTATAAGTCTAATGGATTTTTTATCTACTTGAAAATATGAATGAAGATATGAAATTGAATTTGTTATTATTAATATCAAGATGAAGTAAGAATAGGAATTTTATCATTATTAAGATAATAACATTTAGTTTTTCACTTTCGCCTTTTTTTCTCTCATATTCTTTCATTATATTTATATTCTAATTATTTTGAAATGTATCATATGATAAATATTAAACAATGATATAAAAACTCTTTCTTTTCGATTATTTACATATAAATTATAAAATCCTAAAAATAAAAAAATCATATTTTTTTTTATCTAGTTTCAAAAATATTTCAGTACTGTTAAAAACAAACAAAAAAAAAACACAAAATATGCAACGAGTTTGAATTGATATGAAATTTTAATATATTTTGGAAAAAAAATAATCATTCTATTATGTCATCATACAAAAACAAAGAAATTATGTTTATTTCATGTTTTCACGAAGTACAGTTTGTATTATTGGTTATTTTTTCAACACATTTATGATATTAATAATTGAATTTACTTTTATATATATTATATGGTAGGGATTTTATTTAATGTTTTGAAAAGATTTGAAATAACTTTTGTATCACTGTTAACAATCAATTGAAAGGATTTCATAGCAAATCTGTCTTATCTCTAGCACATTATTATACGATGCGGAACATAGCAAATTTACTTTGAATTAATCATCTTTTTATATCAAAATATACAGTTATTTAATCTGAATAATATTTTACTTATTCTAACAGATGACTACAGCTGATCTATTAATGTAATAGTTGTGCAGTACATATATATTCTTGCTATATGTGAGCAGCATCAGTTCTAGTTCTAATACTAGTACTCATACTGGCCTTAATCATCCTAGCAGCTGCTCGCACCTATTTCAATCACATTTGTCAACATTGTTAGAATCATATGATTGTGCAACATTATGTAGTAAAGGTATATATAATAAAATTTTTTCAATAATTCCTTCTCCTTAGATCTAGTCTAGTCTTTGGTCAGTTATTTCTACTTCAGCAACCCTATGTAAATTAACAGGCTTTTGTTCTACTCACAATTATAAATAACAATAGATCTTAAGTTTATCAAATAATGAAGGAATGAGAGAAAATTATATCAAAAATAAACTGAGAACCTTTAAACATTACACAATAGCTTAATCTGATCAAAAAGATGCAAATTAAAATATTTCTTCATTAAAGCTGAAAAAATAATAAAAATCATTTATTACATTTAAGAGGTTAATAAGGTTTTTTGGATTTTGGACCAAAATTTTCACTATATCCAAAGGTAAAAATTGTTCCAAATGTTATTTGATGAAGAAAGTGGTCATTGAAATATACAAAAATAATCAGATTAAAGATAGACTATCATTACGGTTTCTATTTCACTGTGAACACTTCATTTTAGGTCATGTTTATTAAAGAAACATATGTAAAAATTAGCGATTTTTTAATTACATAAATATTAATTTTTAAAGATAAATATATAATTTCAGTTTTAATATTACAGCTGAAAATATATTTAAAAAAACAGTGGATTTGAAACTAAGAGCTTCATTCATATGCTCTGACTTATAATAAACCTTGATTATTAATAACAATATTTAATAAATTTATGAAAACTCTTTTAGTCAAATTTTACAAGATAATTAATACTTATGTGATTACAAATAAATGTACTAAATTATATTTACATATTAATTTTTTTAACTTTATTTTTAACTTAATGTTTAAAGTACATTTTATCGGATTCAATTCATCAGCTAAATATATATATAATGTTCAATTTTATACTTTAGGGATTTCAAAACACATATAAACTTTACCTTTAATATATAGATATAAATTATTGTGGGGAATGAAAATTATATTTAAAAATACAGTTTTCAAGAAAATTATTTACAAATTTCTTCTATATTTGCACTATTATCATAATATAGGGACCTCCTTTTTGGTGTGAATTGAAAAATGTCACTTAATAATGATACACTCCAAATTAAGTACATAGTGGTTATAATGAAACTATCTCCTATAAAAAGCAACTTAGAATGCAAACCGGTGAATGGGTTGCAACCAAATTTAGTATATGGATTATAGATGAGATGCGTTCACGGAATTAAAAAAAAATCTTTACTTGCAAAATGTCTACCAATTGGCGTCCTTTCGGAAAAAAGTTAATTTTAACACAATAAATGATCAAAACGGAATGAAGAAACAATATTAACAATTATTGATTAGTTTCTGATCACTTTTTCATCGAAACACATTAAGTAAGGTTAAGCAAAAATAACAGTACTCTATTTGAAAAAAAAATGCTCTTTTTGCAGAAACAAAAACAGGTTAAGACGAAATTGTACAAGAGGAGCAATTCTTATTTTAAACCAGAATGATGTAGGGAAAGGCGCAAGATATGGCTTCTTTCATTCACCTGCAAAATTTTAAGTCAGATGGCAGTATGTACAACAGTAGAACATAAATGATCAGTTGTGATGTTTCGCACATGGAGCGTTATCCAGCTCTTCAAGTCACTCTACGACGGAGAAAATTAGTCTCCTTACAGCGGGGAGCATCGACATAAAACCTGACAACGACTGCAAATCTTTCATACCACCTAACTTGTTATGTATATAGAGATTTGATCGGCGGCCATTGCTGTTAAATATTTGGTTTTGCTGTTGAATATTTTTTCCAATTTATTGCAATAGATGTCGCTACGGGTGTCACTGGATATGGCTGAACCAAAGTCCAAAACGCGTGACGTAAGAATTCGATAAAAGGCGAGCCGGAGAGGGTTCTTTTCGTTTCCGATCGTGTATCTTTAAAAAACGAGACGCCATGAAACAACTCTTGGCGGCATCTATAAGTAATTCCTTTTTTCTTTTTTTTCTCTGTTGTAAATATTCCTGTCGTAATTGTAAATGTCTTTTTCTTTACTGTAAATAAATTTCTTTCATGTTCAAAAGCTTCTTTTTTCTTCATTCAGTGACCCTAGACACTGAACTAAAAGTGGTTGGATGGGCATTCTGTCCCACCCAATTCCTACATGTATAAAGCCTCTTCTTCAGAAACACGCAAATCTCGACATTTTTTCCTAGAATTGCCAGTTTTTCCTAGTTTTACATTTTGTTGTTTTCCTAGTTACCTAACTAAATATTTTAACAAGCTTTATAGTTATTGTGGACAGCATAGAACTTACATCTACTTTCACGTTTTTACTGATAATCCTCGTGAGAAGAAACATAGCCCCTTTTCTTTTGCAAGAACGTTGAATCTGCCTTCTGGTGTGGAGCTCCATTCTTTGAGTTCCCAATGATATGGCCTGGGACTTGATGAGATACACTTCCATGATGGGCTCTTGACTACTGTGGCGAAAAGCTATGATATTATTACTACCCTCGTCAGTATTCTGACTTTGGAGATTATCAATAAAAAGAAGTATAATATAATTCCTTTGAAAGTTTTTGGTTATACGCAAATTTTATTATTATTTTGTAAAAATAATTCAAGTAGAGCAAATATAAATTTAATACTCGTGTTTATTTTTAAATGCGAAAAATCGTTCTGTTATAAACTGAATTCAAAAGGAATGTTTTTAATTAAATAGGAAATATAATATCTGGGAGCGGAAACACGTTTCTTTTGATTGAAATGAGATTTATAAAACTAATGACTTTGAAATATTGAATAAAATATTCTAACTAAAATTATACATCTTTTAATAATTTATTTTGTGCCACATTAAAATTTTAGATAATTTTACTATAACTTTTTAAAACCTTCGATAGATGGCGACACATTTTTAAACAGGGAAAGTAGGAGTAATTGAATCGCAAGCTTCATATTTTAGATTATTCACTAGTAAATTAAAAGAGTAATTGAAATAAAATATAAATGTGTTAACTTCGCAATTTATTAGGAAATTGTCTTGAAAATAAACTAATTGTTTGATTATTAATAGTGACTCAGCAAAATAATGTACACGAAATTTATATCTTGTATCTTAAGATAATTATCAAAATTTTTTGCAAGAGTTTATCCTAGCATTATTGAAGAAATTTCGAAAATATTTTTAGAAGGGGGTTTTGCATCATTATTAACAAAGAAATTTTTAAAAAATGTATTGGAGAAACATTTAGTGCTATTATAGTTCTTCACAGGATTAAAAAAAATTCTGAAATTTTTCTCGTTTTTGCATAGTAGAAATATGCAAAAACGTAGTTAAGAAAAGCCAACTATGAATTTTGATCACTCTTTGCCTTCCACATTTTCTTGAATCCGAAAACACATTAATTTTTCTTTATTTATGCCTGGGAGCACGATAATTCAAACTTGACAGACATAATTTGGTATACCTATTTTACTCTAAATTTGCAGATCTTTGACAAATTTTGGACAAAATTATTTTTGCTAAGTTGAAAATATAAGTAATACGATAATTACGGATCATAATAGAATCAGAGTGATAAAAAACCATAGAAAGGTTAAACAACTGAAATTCGGATTCATATTAAATTTTGAACAGAATTCGTCAAGTGGTATTCTGTTAATAGGTCTGCACTTTCCCATGAATGTCAACTCAAGAACGCACTGAATTTAATAACTGAAATTTGGTTTCTTATCTTTTGAC
The DNA here is from genome assembly GCA_026543055.1 of Argiope trifasciata. Lineage (NCBI taxonomy): Eukaryota > Metazoa > Arthropoda > Arachnida > Araneae > Araneidae > Argiope > Argiope trifasciata. The sequence goes on from JAPMOQ010062643.1 coordinate 287,508, forward strand.
TTTAATTATATCCATTGATTATTATATATGTATTAGCTTTTGAAAAACTATGATTATAATTCCAATTCTATATCAATTTTTTAATCATCATATAAAAGGTTTATAAAATACAAATCTAATTTTCAATTTCTTGTGGCTTAACGAAGATGAAGGACTATCAGTCAAAAACATCACCAAAGATTTCCTTTCAGACAGTAAAAAGCTAGATTCTAACCAAAGTTCTACGTTTCGTATATATTTCCACCAATACCATTAAAGACTTTCAAAATCTTATCCAACATCCACAATCTAATGCGGTGGAAGGCTGGGACAACCAATTTATTAGAGTAAGTAATTAAATTTCGGCGATAATACTCGCACAGATTAAGAAAGTAACCTAATTCAGGTTACTATTATACTATTTCCCTGCTAATACAATTATGGGTTTTAATTTTTCCTCCACCGGAAAGAATGCAAGAGAAGTAAAAGCATTTATAAATGGCATATGGAGACACTCAAATCCATAATTTGCTAAAAAAAAGTGGTATAATTGCTATGGCATGAAAGTTAATACAATATGGCTTTTTTAGAAAGATATTGTACTTTATTTCCATGATATTCAGTACAATATCACAATATCAATCAGTTTGAGTCAATAATATTGAGAATATCATATCTATTCCTGGGTTAATTGTTTCTATCACATAGGTAGTCGGAAATAGATTACCAATTCTTATATAATCAAGCATCCACGTGATGGCAAGGTTGCCGTCCTTCTTCAGAGTAGCATCTCTGAAGAAGGACGGTAAAAAGCAAAATTGGCATTCGATTTCCTGCTTTTTCTTGTTTTTTTTTTGTTGTTGTTTTATTAAGAACTCATATTATTGAAAATTTCTTTAAGTTTTGTTTTTCAGCTCAGCATAACAAAAAAATCTGTTGAATGCACACGAACTCCTGAAATTCGGATTCCTGAACTCGAAGATCTGATAGATGCCTCCATTCCGTGCAAATCAGAACACTCATGATGCAACTTGCTATTTTGCTATGCAGAACTTTTGGCAGTGAGATGCATGGTGGAGTATTTGAGGTTCATTCTGCTATGGCATCTTTAAGCTTCAAAATTTATAGTCTTAATCAACTGAGAATTGAACCATAGTAATTAGAAATATGTATGAAGATTTTAATCTGAACAGTTTTTGGAATTAACAGTTATAGTGAAATTAATTTCTTCTAGTTTCCATTTTTATTAATTCTTATTCCGTTAGAACTAAGATACAGCAAAACGAACATTCTCTATCATCTTCTGCGATTTTGGTAGCAATTGTAATTATGATTAAATCTGGTGACATATTCTATCTCATATAGCGAACTACTAGAATTCTAGAATGTTTATTCCCCAGCTGTAAAAAATGGACGATTCATTTCAATTATATTAAATTAAAGATTTATAATAATTGAAATGAAAAATAACTACATTTTACCAAAAATGTGTTTAGGTACATACTAACAATCCTTGAATTCCTGATATACTTGTAGTTCCTATAGTTTTTCTTACTATTATGTAAAGGACATTCTGTCTTTTTTAAAAAAGAAAATGTGTAATTATACAGCTGCAATATCGATAAAATAAAACAGCTAAATCTGTGTCTAGAAATTCTAGTTTACAAAATATGTCTGTAGACATTCATATGTACATATCTGTATGTCCGCATAAATATATTATTTCCTAATTATCAGACTATGAACCCATAGCATTATTTTTGTAATTCCGTTTAAAAAATGGGAATTATATCTCCAGCGACCTTTCTTGTAACGGAGTCACAATTGCCGCTTGCTATCAGGCACTATATTGACTCGACTGTGAAGAAAGCGAATATTAAGCGGCTTCGTCCAGTTTCTCTCCGTCTGTTAATGCTGCATAAATAAAATATTTGCGCCCGCATACACTATGTTAATGACAGATATTTTGAATATTTTTGTATATTTATGAGTTCCTTCTAATTGTTTTTTTAATTGAGAATTGAAATAATGAAGCTTTACCTTGTTTTTAATTGTATAACAAAAAGTATTATTTCCTGACATTCTGTTTTCGATATCGATACAAAAAAAATCATAACATAATTTTTTAGGTAAAAACTTCTCCGAGATTTTACCGTCTTGCTAGTCATCTGTAATAAAATTCTTAATTTTTCACATGCTAATTTTTCAAAAATATAAAATGATTCCTTCTTAATTTCAGTTATTTATTACCGGAAGAAGCTATTTAATATAGCAATAATTTACAAAAAAAACCCTTCCTTTAATTTTTTTCAATATTTTTTTTCTTATGTTAAATACAGAGTGAATAAATTAACGTTCTCGGTTTGGGAAGAATACCTTAGCGATTGGAGATATATTGACATTGCTATTACGCACGAACGAGGAAATGTGCATACCGAGAGGGGTTGTGTAAAATTCCTTTCTCGAGCGAGAGAGCAGGGCCATTTATTTCTTGTGAAAAGGGAAGGTCAAGCGATTCGTTCTTGACTATTGGTGCATTCTTGATTGTCGTTTTCTTGATTGATTGTTGATGTGTACTTAATGTAGGCCCTACAAATATGGGTATCTGAAATCGTTATTGTATCTGGCGGAGTTACAAATCTGCATAACTTAAAACAGAGCATAAAGCTGGAGTCCCACGGCCCATTCCCCGTCTGCAGACGAGCCACGTGCCACCCGTTGACAGCTCTTGCGGTTTTGTGGTCCCTTTGATGACCCGTCTACTTACCGCCAAGAAGTCGGTAAGTAGACGGGTCATCAAAGAGACCAAGAAGGGGCGAAAGGGGAAACGCTTCCTCCTGGCTATGGGGGAGTGTGGTCCCCCAGTGGGTGGGAGATCTGATTTATGGCCAAATCCGTGTATCCTCGCATCGTGGGAATGCCGCTTAAGACAGGTTGTTATGAAAACCGACACTGACAGTTTAAATGCAGTAGTGGAGAACGTCATGTAGCGTATGCAGTATGTTGTACATAGCGAAGGCTAGTCTGATGAAAATATAGCTAGGCATCTAGAGAACCCTAATTTTAACGAATAAGATTATTTTCTTTGAGTTTCATGAATTCATTCATTACTATACTCCCACAGCGCTAGGCTATCCTTTACTGGCAACTTTTGGTATGAATTTATTTCCTGCGTAATTCATCTTCCAAAGCCTTCCATAGTCTGTATATGAAATGTGATTTCATTTCCTTTATTCATTTTGTCTGCAGATGCCACCAAACTGGGAAACTGAATGAAAAGAGTCACTCAGTTGTTTTTTTACTTTATATAAAATTTCTTATTAATCATATAGTAGTCGGATTCAAATTTTGGACCATATAATTAATATCTCAGATTTTTAAAATATTATCTTGATTGCAGTTGGAAGCAAATTATTCTTGTCATTTCATATTTTTAACACAAAATCAGTTTCAATCACAATAATCAAATAATCAACCAAAAATCTCTACACATTTAACATAAAATGTAATTGTTACGTGTTGGCATTTTAAGCAGTAAGCCATTTGGAATGGTAATGGAAATTTCATACTTATACAGCTAATTGCTAAACGCGATTGTGTACACCTAGTGAATAATGGTATGCATCTATGTAAAGAATTACCACTAACCACCACCTACCTAGTTTAAACTCAATGGCCATTATTGCAAAGACGAGAAATATGATTAAGCTCTAATGGACACAAATAAATTCGTCTGTAATATGATTCTTTGTAGAGACTTTCCTCGTCATCTGTAAACACTTTTATTTTACCCACTAGGGAAGAAGAACCAACCATCGTAACCAAATAATTCTCATCTCCATTTTTGTGACGCCTATCAGTAGACGTACTATATAATTTCAATTATTATGAAACTATTCCTCTTTTTTTACAGACGTATTTACTCAGTGTCGACTATTATTGTATTCATAGTTGTTAAGAATTATTGTAAATCAGGAGAATTGCCGCTGCCTGTGTCTGAAGACTGACTAAAATGGAAACATTTCTCCCTTCAAAAAAGTATTCGCATTTAAATTTAATTTAAAAAAAATTAAAACAGTCCTGATTTTAAGCCAAAATCAGATATCGATATAACTTAATAGGTAATATAACTATATAACAAAAAGTAGAGCTAAAGTTATTATAATATTCTCGTGGGCAGTAGGAACAAAAGACTACAAAAGAATGAAGAAGTACAATAAGTCATTGAATTAATACATTAAAATTATTATTAATTTTTTTAATGAATGGATACTGTGTAAACGTTAATACATAACTAAGTGGCCTTCGAATTTGAATGCCGTAATATTCATGCCAATTTTTATTGTAATGAAAATATTACAACAACTGCGTTCAAGAAGCAAATAATAATTTTAAAATTAAATATATTGAAAAGACAGCAATTAAGCCTAATCTGTGACACTGAGGCTATAAACAAGGAAAGCTATTATAGAGGTGAAAGAGTCGTGAAGCACCTGAAGGCACGAGAAGGTAAAGGGAAAGTAAGTGATGAAACAAAACAGCTGAAGTGTCTTCATTGTTTCATGAAATTTAAACGTGAATTGGGTCAGGAAGTCGAAACTTGTCTTCTTCTTGAGCAGCCAAGCACATCCAAAGGTCAAAAATAATTGAGAAAAACTATTTTTATAAAACTTGCCTTTTTTATAATCGAGGAAATAAAAGAAAAAGATATTGTTTTGAATTGATAGTAGTTTCAGTTTATATATATGTATAATATATATATATATATATATATATATATATATATAAATTAACAAAATAAGCTAAGCAAAAAGTAGCACAACCGAATCAAAACAATAATCAATAGAAAAGGAATCCGGCCTGAAAACTTCGTCAAGGGCCACTTTCAAGCAAGGATTCCAAATAAGGGATTTTTTCTGTGTGGCATCGGTGGACAATGGTCAAAAGTATTGACACCTCGTGATCCGAAAATACCCCGAAAATTACGGCAAAAGAGACATACCAATTTAAACGGCAAAAGACAAAAACAAAGCAAAACATTAAAAAACATCACCAAAGGAAACAAAAATACATATAAAAAGTAAAACTACATAAGAATATTCAACCAAAATTATAACGAATATCTCAAATTAGGAAAACAAAAAGAGAGAAAAAACCTTCCCGCCACAGGAACCAACTACCGATCTTCCTTTCTAGTTATAATACAATGTAAATAAAGATAAATGTTTATGAGCGCCATCTATTTCGTTTCGTTTAAATTTTTGTTAACTAAGAAATGTATATATGTTATATTATGTATATATGTTTTGTTAACTAAGAAATGTATATATATATATATATATGGCAGTTGCAGTACATATTTCTACAATTTCTAATTCACAAAAAAGCTAAAGATTTCTAAATTCGTCTATAATAGTTTTTATTCTCTCTCAACAGTTTCGAAAGAAATTATAAAACAAAATTTTGGTAGCATTCTCAATCTGAATAAATAGAAGTTCCATCGCGTATATTAACCAACTAATTTAACTACGCTGCAAACAGATAAACATTCCGACTGCTGGATATTTATTCTGCAAGTATAATTTAAAATATAACTTTTTTTTACCAGTAATAAGACAATTTATTACAGATGATTGTAATAACTAAATTAACATAATATATATAATGATTAAACAACTATTAGGCAAAGGCAATTTGTTTCTTCACATTTACATAAAAATTCAACTAGAATTTTTAAAAAATGAGTGGCCAGTTTATCAGTGAATTACACAAGATAATTGTATTCACAGTCTGGTTTCCGTCGCAATTTCGCTCTTTAGATAGAGTATATTCGGAAGTAGGTCGTGCAACTTCACCATTTTATGACATTTTAAAAAAGTAGTAAGGATGAAGTAATCAACCATTTTTCGCAATTCATTTACGAGAAAAGTTTTTACATGTCAAAAGCAGAATATTGCTAGTTGTTGAAATTCTGCTGGACACATAGTGTGAAGTAGTGAAATTCCGTAGAAATTTAAATAATTTGTAACACTTTCGCGTAGAAAATTGAATCATGTTCTATTCCCTTTAAATGTCAATATATATAATCGAAATATATAACGAAATATATATATATGAAATATATATAATCTTAGATTTATTTATATTTATTATAAAAGAGTAATTCCTAAAATATTTTTAAAAATTTCTCTTTAATTTTGTTCTTCATGATAATTTAAATATCATAAATTTCAAACACGCTTACATACGATATATAATTATATATTTTATATGATGTGTTTAAATATTAATACGCATTAATTCCATGCATTCTTTGTATCTGTAGTGGACTTCCATCATGTTTATAATATTAAAGTATCACGTTTATAATAAAAAGAGATACTATTTTTGCATAAAATATAAATAAAGTATTGAAACTTTCAATTTTAAAATTGCATTTATTTTGTGTACTAATTTTAATAAAATACAAAATAAATTCCTTTACAAAGTATATAATATTCTTGCAATCAAAAAGGTTACTTTAAAAAATCTGAAAGCTGCTGAAAATCATATAAGGAATTACGAAGAGGATGAAATACGTGGGAATATTTCACATAATTTTATATGTATTGCAGGCATATTAAAAAAGAACTTATAAGTATGATATGATATAAATATGGTAGTAGCTTTTTTAACATTTAATAAAGTCAAAACAAATCAATTAAAGACAGTAGTATATAGCATTAAATAATATGAAATAAATAAAAAAAAATTAAAAAGTGCAGGATCTTCACTTTTTGAAATAATAACTGGATTGTATGTCGAAACTAGAAAACAAAAATGCAAAGTAGCTTTCAATAAAAATTTTGTTTATTCAATGATGCAAGAATAACCGAAATTATGCAATTTATAGTACTTTCATGTTTTCCATCTTCCAGTGTCTAGTGAAGAAGCAACGACATTTATTATTTTAGCTGGCATGTGTGCGAGACATACACAAAACATTTTTTTTTTTACATCTGTATATCACAGGGCGTTAGGAAAGCATAATTTTGACCACTTTCGATGAACTGTTTATCTGCGCTTAGAATTTGAAACATTAATAAAAATTTGCCAATTTTGCTTTGTATTTCAGAGGTAACGCTTGACCGTTGAATCAAGTTATTGCTGTATTTTTTTGTTGTTTCTTCCTTGTTTAAAAATTAATTGAGTTAATGAATAATGCAGCTACAATCAACTAGAGCAATATTTATTCTATATACAATAAAAAATGAAAAATAAGGACCAGCAATGAAGAAAAGCTGTATAGATGGATATAAATCTTGGGCAGTTGGCTATCATTCTTAAGAAGAACACATGGCGCATAAAAGAGGCAAATTTTTTCATAAAGTGAGCAAAAATTAAAATAATTGGAAAAGAAAAGCAATTTTGAAATGAATGGCGATGTGTCATCAGATGAAAAAGTCATAAACTTGTCAAAAAGATAAGCAGAATTATAAATTTTAGCTGTGAAATTTGCCGGAAACTCTTTTATGATTGGTGCATTCTAAATATATTTGAAAGGATCGCAATGATGCAATGAAAACTAAACCGATTTCAGTTGCTTTTATTTTCATATAGTTTCTACGATTTTGTATTACACTACTAAATATTTCAATTAGAATATTAGCAATTTCATTTGTTTTATTTTGGGGCCTATTAGCTGATTATTTGATCATTTTATATTGTTTTATTGTGATTAATTACATTGTTTTATTTCTTTTTAAATGAACTCAATCTTATTCAATGAAATCGAAATTTCAATAATTAACCTCTTGAAAATTTATATTTTATAACAGCGCTTATAAGAAAGCACTTGACCTATTATTTTGGTAGAAAGGGTGAGTTGCGTATTCCTGCTCTTTGTTCCTATTTTCTTGCACTGTAATGCATTTCTAATTTAAACTAAAATATTGTAATTGGGACATTTATAAAACGACATGAAGGATGAAGAAGTTATTGATGGAAAGCTCAAGTTTTGTAGCTATTCTCAACAAACCTGCATAAAAAGGGAAATAAATGCACTTCAAAGGTAATTTGTTGTAAGAATTAGATAAAATTGACAAAAAAATAGTTGAATCGAAAACTAATGAGCAGTTACAAAGGGGTTCTCAGCGGTTCACACAATGAGGATTATTAGCTCATTTTGTAATTATTGAATGCATGACACATTTGAATTTGCTTTATTCTAACACATCGAAATACAGCAGAAATTTTTGAGACTATCTTCTCTGTGTCAAATTATAATTAGAAGTCAAAGCTGCACATAAAAATATCAACAAATCCTCAGTTATATTCCAAATAGAAGATTAAATCTGACCGATTATGAGGCAGATTTTTTGGAGGTTATAGTTGTAATACAATTGATTTATTAAAACGAAATTCATTGCATTATAGTAACAAGAAACGAAATTAAAATACTTTATGGTTATTTTAATATTTGCATAATAAAATTATATTACTGAGGTAATATACATATCAAACCTTCTTTTTCCTATATGAAAGTGAAAACATTCAATTTTTTGTCACGGTGCTTTGGTGATGTATTTAAAACATTTTATCTAAAAGTATGATTTAAAAAATACTATATTTGTAGGGAGAAAACTTCTGAAAGTCTTGTGCGATTAGTTCATTATTATTTTTTTTTGCAGTTTATGATATATTTTAATAACCAACTGTAATTTCTTTTATTTCGGACTGTCATTTATAAGTATTTGGGCGAAGTACTTAAAAGTTGTAGACACAGTTTGTATTCTTTTAATAATGAAAACTGATCAGATGGCAATTACAAAATTAGGGATATTTTGAAAAATATCCTTAAACCAGTTTTCCGGAAAGTTTTTGGAATAAATTTAATCTTAAGTATAAATTTCTTAATTTTTTGCAGTTTTTAAAATTTTAATGTAGATACAGTTTCATAAATTGTAAATTGTTTTGAATAACGTCTTTCCTATAAAATTTATTCAAAAGGTACCATAAAAATTTAATACCATTTATGGTGGTAGAATCAAAAGAAATGGATTTATTGTCTTTTAATTAATATTTTTCAAATTCTTAGTGAAGTTCTGGAAATGAATCCGTTATGTTAATTGTTTTTTATAAAATATTAATGATGCTTTATTTTGCATACATTAAAAAGGGGCTTATATAATTTGAGATTAAGATTCAAATGTATAATAGACATTATATTGACACCAATTTGTGCGTTTGTTCTTAAGACGCATATTTTTGAGAAAACAGAAGAATAGAGGTTGTAAATTATTTTTAGAATAACTTTCTAATTCAATTATTAAAGTATTACCTTAAAGGAGATCCCATGAAGAGATTCAAAATCTTATTAAATAAAATTATTTTAAATAAAACTGATTCATTAGTCATTACTACACATTTTTAAGCTTGCATTTTTCAGAATAGAGCATAGAGGAAAATGTTTTTGTATCTATCACACAAACAATATTTTCAGCACTTGGAAAGAAATGTTCATTCATTTAGGAAAATAATTTTGATTCTTCAGATTCGGAACTATTCAGCGTTGCATTAAGTAATCAATTATAATGTTTGCATTTATCTTAAGAATGGAATATTGATTCAAGTAATTCAAACGAAAATTAATTTCCATTGAAATAATATAATACAATTGCGTCCTCTTAAAAATTTGCACTCCACAGTTTTGAGTTTGAAGATCGTTTTGAAAAAGTACTAAGAAATATTTTCAAAACTGAAGTAAGGACAAATTACATAAGGAAATCTTCAGAATTTTTTTTGGGTATGAATTAGATTTGAGTTTTGATGAATGTCCATGAAGAGATAAGTGGTATAATAAAGGGAAAACAGAGGACTGTACGTGCGTGTGTTTATGGAATTATGAATGAAATCATAGGCCCTAATTTTCTGATAAGTTCCTGGTCGTAACTGACGACATTTCTTGGAAAGAAATAAACAAAGAAAATGAATATCTAAATTTAAACAAAATGCATAAAAGAATTGCTGTTGTATAAGAATATTTATACTAAAATAAAATGATATTCAAGTAAATAGTTAAATAAGCTTCAAATATCTTGATTTTCAGTCTTTCCGTGCAATATCTCTTGGTCGGATAAGCTTTAGCATGGTTGTTGAGATGTTTATGTAAGTATGATGTGTAACAACGTTTGAAGTATCATTATTTAACTTTATTTGTTGGAATTTTGCAATTGAATTTTAACCCACTTTCTGATATGAATGTTTGTAATTTTATTCTTTTTTGCATGTAGGTTCTGAAAGCTCATGCATTTGCTATTTTTCTGAAAATGTTACTATCAATTAATATAATTTAATTTGGATTCTGTGCATATAGAGCCATCTGATTGAAAAAATCCAATACCATTTTTTATTAATGTATTATTCAATAAAAATGCATTCTAGAGAGCATGCTGGGAAGCTTTCAATACTTAATATGACCCACAGTTTACAATAGTTTACAGACATAACCTTGAACTGCATTCAGTCGTCAGTAGGGTAATTATCAAGTGCGCGGTTAGTGAGCTGCATTAGAGATGATCTTTTTTTGCTGTTCGATACTTTCTCCTCGGCATAATCTTGACAACAATGTAATGACAAGTTGAACCGGTCTATTAACTTTTTTGCTTTCGGCACTTAAAGCATCGGTACAGGTTTTCTTAATCACAGCTGTTTAGGTTTTCCTACCAAAAGTCGTATGGTGAATTCAGTTGTTGAGGTGGAGGCGAATTAGGTGAGTGCCCCTTTCACAGTTCCATGCTCTCTTAAATTTTGTATACATTGTTAATATTACTGAATTTCTTAGAAACACGAGTTTCAATTACAGTGAAATAGCTTATATTAAAATAAGTTGTCCTTTTTTTTATATGTGATCATGTAATCTAATTTTCTATTTTTTTTTTCCTACCAAAATACTCATGTGCTGAAAACTTGCCTTGAATTTTATAAAACAGCACTTAATTTTTAAAGTCCACTGTTTCAATTTTTTAAAAATCTTAATTTATATTTGCTACAGTTATGACAGTAAAAGAAGTAATATCTTTTTGTTATGCTGCGTACTCGCATTTTTAACAATACAACACTTTTATGCTTTGAAATTGTAAATTTAATATTATACATGTATTTAAGAAATTTATAGTATAGCTTAGCATGGAATAATTAATTTATGCCTTAAAAGTTTAACATCGTTTACAAGTAAAAAATTTATTAAATATTTAAGGAGTAAAAAAAATCATTTGAAATTTTATATATACATTTTCTTTGGCATTTGTTGTATTTTTTTCCATTTTAATATGCCTTTGATAATATTATAGAAAAAAGTTTCTTGTCTAAGAAGAGTATTTAACAACAAAGGGAAATTGCATGACAGAAAATATAAAAAAAACATTTATTAATGTTTGATTTCATAGAAAAATGCAGGCAATCATACGTTGATGATTTACAATTTATGGTTATACATGATGAGAGTAATTGGATATGATTATAAATTTTGCGAAGTATTTGATTCAAAATATTTCAATCATTTTTATTTATTCCTTATAATGGTATTGTTAACTTTTTGTGTTCTCTCTGAAGAATACATTTTTTTAATCAGCGCATCCATACAGTTTAAGAAAAAAAACATTACAGATTAAATTTTCGTAGTTCATTTGAAAAGAAATTTGGAAAGTTATTAAAAGTATATATTTTACATTTTGTTCAAAACACATGATTTGAAAAATGTTTTTTACATGGTAAGAATTTTAATTTTTTTTATGAATTTAACTAAATGAGTAAAACCTTAATCTAAAGACAGTTTCATATCAAAAAATCTTTGCAAAGGTATTTCGTAAAAACTGCTTACAAGTATCCTATTTTTGTCTTTTTAGGTAAATATTGTTTATACTTTTTCACAATCATATAGTATTTTAAAACATGCGTAATCATTTTATTAATTTCAAAGTATATTACTCCTAATTTTGAAAAAACTCTAGATAATTACTAAGTAATTGTCAAATGTTATACTGTAAACAATAAAATTTGCCATTGAAAGTAAATACAGAAGACTGACAATAATGGTAAATGCAAACTACATTCGAACGACATAATTTTTCCTCAATATTGTTTTTAAAGTAATACAAATTTAGAGCGAACAACATTCCTGATACCTGCATTAATATTGAAGCATTGCCTTAAGAAAAAAATTAATCATAAAAATCAGAGTGAATATTCTTGATCTGTAAAAAAAGATGCATATTATTAAGAAATTTCCATACTAATCTCTTAGCTTATTATGAGGAATTTCAAAAACAATTTCTATTGACATACTTCGGGCATTTCTTACAAGATAATAAAAGATAAGTAGATAATAAATCATTGAACTTGGCGATCTAAAATAGAATTTAAGTGAAAAATGTTTTTATTCAATATGAAATATATCATTAAGCCCCAAACCATCATTATTGCATATCAGGTATCCAAATCTATAGGTATAAAAACTTTCAGGAAAAAGGTTTCATTTCTTCTGTTATTTGAGTGAATTAATTTTAATAAGTGATTTTTAGTCTGCAGTATATTAATAGAATTATACTAAAGCTGTGACACTTCATGAATGAAACATTTTCGAAAATGTAATGATAAGTTCTGTTTTTCAATATCTTCATGATCAGAATTTTTTTTCAATAAGCTCATTTTTAAACATAAATTTTTTTTAATAGGATCAGTTTTGCTGTTGTTTCTACAGAACGTGTTTTATCAAAGAGAAATATAATTTTCCATATTCTGCAAGAGCATACTTATATTATACTATACACTAAAAATTAAATGCAAGTTGTAAAAATATCGCTGAATTAGAAAACCAGTCCTGATTTATACATTAGTTATGAAGAGTTCTGAAATAGGTTAGTGCTGGAAATTTGTTCTACTAACATGAAAACTTGTATCAGTAAAGAAGAGTACCTTTTTTCAATCTGCAACCTTATGCTTATATTGAAATACATACACTGAAAATTAATTAAAAAACAAAAATTATTATGATATTTGTGTTTTCGAAAATTAGTGTACGTGCAACACGTAACTAAGAACATGCCATGTATCTTACTTTTACTCAAATTTAATTAGAAACTTACCATAAAGTCTCAGGAATATGGAATCCTAGTATTTTTGATTTTTCTAAAAAGGGAAATTTTAGTTTCTAAGTGAATGATTTGTATTTCTGGATGACATGTATTTACTGATTTTGTTATGCCGAGAATCAGAACTGTTCCAGACAAACAGATCGAAATAACCTCAGAAATCACATGTACTATAACGCAATCATTCAGAGCAAATTATTGAAAACTGATATGATGGTATGATGGACACTCACAAATAATGCTCATTAAAATAATTTTGTTATTAAATTTCGTCATTAAAATTGCTTATGATTATTCAATCACTCCAATTATAGATCATGTGCAAAACTATAATTCCAAAATAAAAATATTGAAATATTGCTCTGATGTCTATTTTAAAACTTTGATGAATTTTATTTACTAAAAATGCAGCAATTTAAGCAACAATGTATTTACAATTATGAAATCACAGCCACGCAAAGGAAGATTAGCAATTGCATTTTTTAATTGCAACACAGGAAAGAAATATATAAAACAGATATTTAAAATATTTTTGTTCGAATGAAAAAATAATTTTTATTATTAATCTTACTTCTTATAGTGAATTCAACTGAAAAATGAAATTCCCAGAGGATATCTCGCCTGCACAAGTAGCAGCTGTGAGAGAGGTAAATATGTTTAAAGTTTTTTAACTATAGTAGTTATTTTAAAAGGACAATATGCCCTAAGTAAAAGTTTTGAACGCGAAATTTAATCAGTTGAATAAAACAATTGATAAATTGTATAAATTTTGGGCAAAACTGTCATTTACTAAAACAAGTTTACATTCAATATTATATATTTAACATACTTCAGCAATATTTATTAACGACAAAAAAAACTAACGAACTATTTGTCAACTACAGAGAACTACAGAACTATTTATTAATTATAGAAGTATCGAAAGAAGATGATTTATCCATCTACAATTTATCTAGAAATATGATTTAAAGGATATTTCTCTACATGTATTTTAAAGGCTATTATTTAAAAATATCTTCTAAAATGCTTATTATTTACTCATCTCTATCAGGGAAACAAAATTTCCATAATTTCTTATACAATTACCTGAAAGAAAAAAATTATTGTCCTCATGCTGTCATGTTCACTTTACATCCTGTTTAAGTTAAGCGAACCATAAACAATAAACTGACTACTTCTACCCGCTAAAAGGAACATGAAAAAACTTGAATGATCGAACCGTCGCAACAGCATCACTGGCCGAGGTATAACCCTTTTTCAAGGAAGTAATGTCCCTTCATCGATAGGAGGAGTCTGTCCTACCCACAATTTTTGGTTCACCCACACAAGTGGCGAGAACTGATCACCATTTCCGTGGCATCCATCCTCAATTAGGAGGTATTCCTCTCATAACTTATGTTAAGCAAAATAATATTTGTTCGCTTTAATATTATAATATGCACATTTGGAAATATTAAAAACCAATATTGAGTTTTAGAGACAACCAAATTATTAAATGTAAAATAATAAATAAAAATGACAAACAGTAAAAGTTATATCAGTGCAATTATATCCTACTTTTAATATGTATTAAGACAGTTTTACAGATTATGTTTAAAAATTTATCTTGCATTCTATTTCATCGATTTATCATTTTCTTTGAAAGAAAAAAAAACATAGTCCGAATTGCCATCTAAAATGTGATTCTACCAATTCCTCAACCGGTGCGATTATTGACAGATTTACATCTGCTAACTGTAATAAATCTGATAATAGAATTAATCGGGAAAAATTTGTGAAAATATTCTAAAACGTGAACACTAAGTTAAGAATGACTTTTTATCATTTAATAATATAATATATTATTCTGCACAAATTAATAAAATCAAGCAAACGAATTAATAAAAAAATTCTCAACTTTCCATTGTTAACTTGATAACTTCATAATTTTAAAGTACAACTAACAAATAAGTATACTCTCTCATTATTATTAAATTTTTATGTATTTTATTTTAGTAATGCTTTCATTCCATCTAACCTAACTGATTTCAGGTTTTCGGCTGCCATATTAAAATGAATAAAGTAGTCGTGTTTTACCAAAGTTCGTCAATGTATTTTATCAAAATAAATAAAGATGCAGTTTCAACACTAGTGACTAATGACCAAGTGATCATTTTGACCCATCTGGGAAAACGTACTTTTAATTTTCTTTAAGTAAAAAGTACCGCATTTTATTAGAATGATAATTATTTTTTACTTACACTAGACGCAAATGTTATCTTTATCTTTTTTTAGTTTCTGTGGAATGTATATAATATACCGGTTTTTATCGGAGGGATCATTTTGACCATTCGAATAAATATTGGCCACAATATATACGTTTAAACTTAAATATGTAATGGCTTAATAGGACATAGAGCACAGGCATTATAGAAATAAGTATATGTCAGCCAAATGTGTGTATTAAGTAGCAAGAAGCCGAAGCTGAAAGTCAATCAGAACGAAGTTGTTATAAGTTGTTAGTAAGAAGATGTGTGAGTCAAGGTGTTGGAGAAGATAATTTTAGAAGAATAGATGAATGAAGACCTATTATAAATGAAGATCTAAATTAGAAAATAAACATTTTTTTAAGTAAATAAGAGCAGAGGAGCTACCTTTTCCTCACTCCACACTTCAACAAATATATTTAAAATATAAAAGTTTTTTTCCGACGTTAACTTTATAATGGATAAGTCAATTGATATTTTTTCTAATTAAATACCGAAAGGGATCATTTTGATTTCTTTGGTAAAAGTAGGTATATGCCAACTCATGTTAAAATAATAATGAATAATAATGATTGCGTTATTGTGCATAATAATGACACTGCTTTATTATTTTATGCATAATAATGATTCATCATAATTATCAATATTTATTATGCATTAAATTATGATTGCATAATAATGACAGATATTTATGATTGTATAGATATATCTTTAAAAAAAGTGAAATTCGTAGAAAAGAAAATTTATAAAACATTCTACATAAAAAATAATAATTCGATTGTATTAACACTTTTAACAACACTATTCCATATAGACGTCTTGAAATTCTGTAAATATTCTAGCATAAAAGAAGACTGCAAACACGTATCGACATATAACATAAATTTTTAAAACATGTTACTCAAATGAGCTAGAAAATTTATTGAAAAGGTTTTTGGAAGTGAAATTTTTATCCTCTATCCTACATTAATTTTGAAAATAAGAATATATAAAATAGTAAGAGCTAACTATGAATATTTTTGTTTCAGTTGAAAAATCGAACAATAAATGATATCACACCAAAAATGCTTGAAGATAACTATTTGTTTTATCGCTTTTTGAAAGGTAAGTATAGTAAAATGTTGTTTATATAATAAACTTTATTATGAGTAACAATATTGCACGTTGAAATAAATAATACAATTTAAATTTTGACATAAAAATAAAAAAAAAATTATTATCAAAAATCAACTTTATCCGAAATTGTTTTTAGAAAACCGTTTTAGAAAAATTTAAGAAGCCATTAGACTTCATTCATGATTTTTAAGTTTTCTACAATTCATATTTTTTATATATATTGGAAATAGTATATCATTGTATGTTTTGAAATGATCCTAATACACTTGTTCCTAAGCCTGAAAGCAATGGTCCTCTAAAAAAATAACTGTCCTCATTATCACAGTCTCGAAATAAAAGTGCTGATCTTTAGAAAGATCAGCTCAAGGTTAAAGACAAAAATATTTAACCGTTGCTACAAGATTTAGAAGAAAGTTTTGACAACCTTTACTCGATTTCACAAATATCATTTTAAAACTTATCGAGCAACATATAAAAGCAAATGCAGTATAATCCAACTTTGATCCTAAAAGTCGGTGCTCATACATTTGAATCTCTAAATTATGGATTGGGAGATAGGATGATTGCGCTGCATGAAGCAACGTATACTTATAAGTGTGAAATTATTTTAATTTTTAAGAATTTGTTATTGAATAAATTTTTTCCTAAGGAAAACAATGGAATCTTTTTAAATACCTAAAATAATAAATAACTAAGAAAACCTGTAAAAAGACATCTGAAAATATTTGAGCCTATATAGATGGGAACAATAGGAAAGTGATTAAGAGGATTTTTACATGTATTTCTATCCTCGAATTTCCCCAATGCACTAAAGTGAGATTGTCGACCAAAAAAATGCACAATTCTTTAACAGAAACGAGTCTAGAGTTTCATTCGGAGACTTTTTCCCAAAATTCTTAATCAAACCAAATTTTCATTTGAAATTGCTAATAGAAGTATATTTAGAATTATTGCTGAATAATTTTACTTTAATATTTGTTGTAAGAGGATAAATAAGGTTTAGGTATTAAATTACTATAAAAACGATTAATAGACGGATTTCTAAAATGATATAATAGAGAAAAGAATTAGATTCACGTTGGTGCATACAAATATCCTTTATTCTTTTATTTCCTCAAGTGGCTGGTGAAACACTTTTTGCACTTTGGTACAACTGTTTTGCAAAGGTATATATTTTTGGGGTATACTACTTTTTTTGCAAAGATATATAACAACTATCTCCGTAGATTACAGGAATAATAAGCAACTCTAGTTCAAAACTGATGTTAAAGCATTCTTGTCACTATGCTATTTTATTGTTCATGACTTCATGGTTTACAAGAACTTATGCTTAATGACCAGGCTATCTATTGAAAAAAAACATATAACTTTATATGAAACAAACAGGAGAGAAAAATTAATAAATTTCACATCGTTTGTTACAACAACTAATTTTCAGGCAATAGTACTCAGTCTCTTCTATTATATGTTCCTAAATTATTTTTGCATTGTTTATGAATCGTCCTGACAATTTACACATTAACAGCTTCCAAAATATTTTTTAGCTTAAAATTCCCTTTACTTTGATATCTATTTATAAAATTTATGAAGTCATATTGCTATAAATTGCTGCCCTAACTGCAAATATCAAAAATAAATAAATAACATTCTTTTGTAAAATAATTTTTTAGTCAAATAAATGAATATATAATCTTATAATTTTATATCCCGATATTTTCCATTAAAAATATCATTTTTCATTCAATTTTATACTAAGGAGGGACATAATTCCTTTTATATTAGTTGTTATAATTTGCAGGATAGGATGTAGCTTTGTAAAGAAGAATGCATGAACTATAATTTCCTGCCAACAGAAAAGAAATGTTTTCAGTCTAAACGTGACCTATGACACTTAAATTATTATTGTATTTGTCATTGTAAACCACAAAAAAGAAAAAGGAACATACCAAAAAGAAAGCTTTTGTAAATTATTGAGTCTCTATATGATGTTTTGATATTTTTTCTCTAAAAAAATTATGCTTTTGTTATTCTAACAAAAAATCAACAAATACTCTTAAAACTGTTTACTCTTTTAACCAAAAGATGGTTATTAAGATTTATTATCTTTTGAGTTCTTCGATTAATTAAGTTTCAATCATTATTAGAACTTAGTCTTCTATAAAATTACTATTATAGTTATTATTACTATTGCATTCAATTAATAAATGTTTTAATGAAATTTAATCATTATGCCTTTCAGAAGAGTTATCATTTTCAACAATAAGTTAAAAACTCTCAATTTCGTTTAGAAAAACAATCCTTACAATACATAAAAATGTAACTTCAATTTTGAAATATTTGATTAAACAAAATATTATTTGCCGAGTTTTTCAACTAAATTTTAATTTCACTCAGGAAAAAAATATATGAAAAATAATTAGACAACATTAAACATTTCAATCATATTAATTACTTATAACAACAAATAAATATTTTTCGGAACTTCAAGCTCAAGACCTGATTTTATAAGAAAATCATCCTGTAACCGGATTTGTTTTAAGCTAAATTTAGCATCATGGTATAAATATACTCCTATTGGAATATTGTGCAATTTTGGAGAAGAGGGTGAAAACTCAATCACCGTCTTTGTCCTCTAACAGGGGTATAAGCTTAAGAGATCTGTTCCAAAATCGACGTTGCATTCTTTCCAAACGGAACATTAATATAGCTTAATCAAAATAATTATTGGTTTAATAATTTAAAGAACGTCTTTTATGTCATAATTATGATTAAATGGAATAATTGTAAAAAATAAAGCATTTAAATCAGTGCAAAACAAAAGTTTTTTTTCTTTTTTTGAAGAAATAAAATGTAAAAGTTGAGGGAATGCAATGTTACACATTATTGCACATTTGCTTCAATTCTACTAAATACATAACATACACTAACCAAATAGTACATTGCAGAATTTATGATTCGTAAACCCATGGTTAAGAATCTGTTTACTAACTAAACGGTACCAGCTTTGTACTTGAGATTAAACCAAAATTGGAATGACAATAGAGTTGATACAATTAACGGAGATTAAACAATTATAGTTTAAAGAATAACAAATTATACTGTATAACATTTTTTAGCATTTAATCCAAAGATAATTTAGTTAATATTAGCTATTAAATTGTACATTACTGAGAACAATAGTTTACTGTGTGGAAAATGGATCTTAATCATTATGAAAAAGTCACCGTGGTACTATTTTAAATTCAAATACATTTAAATCGATATGAAAATGATATTATAGAATTCTATTTGTAATGAAAGCTTACTTGCTGACTTTACTTTTAAATAAAAGAAATAATTTCATTTTAATTTGAAGTAGCAGCATTCAGATTGATGTGCTAAAGAAAATTCAGCAAATAATAACGGTACCTTTTAAATTTCGGAAAAAAAAAGCAGCAGCAGTTTAACGTATAAATCAAATTTCAAAATTTTTACTGGCCAAATTTTTTCTAAAATCACATTAATTTAGGGAAAATTTATAAATTTAGATTAACTCTAAAATAATATTGCATTCTGTTAATGAGTGATAAATATTTCTGTTCGTTTTTTATATATAACAAAAGTTTTAAATACTTTGTTAGTAATGATTTTGCATTTTAGGAATGAATACTTATAAATAAATTAAAGAAATCAATGGCTAATATTATATATTGAATCAAAATAGTAATATTTTCCTGCAATTTCAAACAATGCATTAGACTTTTCATGGCATATTAGGAGTTCAATCAATTATGATATCTTTTTTATGTAATTTGAAATATTTTTTCAGCTCGTGAGTTTGACTTGCAAAAGGCAGAAGATATGTTGAGAAAGGTAAGATCTTTATGATTACTTTTGATAATGATTCATTACAATAAATATTAGAACAATAAATATTATCTTCTAAATATATCTGGGCCACAGTGACCTGATTGTAAGGTCTCGGCTCTTGAGCCGAAGAGTTTCTGGTTTGAGACTCGATTTCCCAGAAGAACCGCCATGTGAGGAGGTCTGTTGCACTTAAAACACGTGGAGGACAAACGATCTTCTGCTGGTGTGACTTAGTGTGGAAAGAGGGAAGTCAGCTCAGATGTCTTCCTTGTCATCTGACAGCGGTTATGAGGTTTGTCCCAAAATAGCCCAGCGTTCCTTTAAAACGGGGTATTAATATAACTAAACCAAAACAAACCTTCTCAATATATAATGAAGAAAAAAAATATTTTTTTTTATTTTTAGGTTGAAAATTTGGAATATTCCGAATTATTTGAATAGGATTTTCTTATGCACTAGATAGCATAATTGCATTAAAAATCAGAGAAGAATTTTAATACCATAATTTATTATTAACAAATACTTAAAATAGAGATAAACATTTTTTTTATTAAGACATTCTGCAATGAATTTTATTGTCAGTGTCGAATATGGTTGCAACGAAATTCACCCATTTCAAAAGTCCTGAACGTAGCATGTCGATTTCATATTGAAATCATTTATCTATCGATAGTGACCTTTGTTGCTATCGGCTATTTATAGGAACTCTTTTTTTTAATGATACAAGTCAATCATAAAATTGATTATTTGTTGTTTACTCTAAGGTTATTTATTTCATGTGAATGCATCCATATTTTTTTTCATTTAACTCTATATGAATTTGCATTACTTTTTAAAAAAATATTTTTAATCATCTTTTCTAATTACCACACAAAAAGTCAAAAAATTTCTTATTTATCTTAGTAATAATTTTGAATGAACACAGAATAATTTTGAAGGCAAAGAAGTTAAGTCCTACAGATAATCGTAACTAGGTTGACCCCATCAGTCAACGGTATCATGGATATGAACGAATGACCTTGGATCATTCGTTCACACCCATGTTAAAGTTGAAATAACAAGTAATATAAAAACCAAACAGGTCAACATGCTTAGTTGAACCATAGTTTTAGGCAGTTGAGTTTACATGACATAGATTTGTTATTTAGGTGGGTCACATGTCTTGAAACATATTTAGTTTCAAAAATTAGTTCATTTATCACATTAATGTTTTGTTAGATAACAAACAAGGGATTTAATGTATTCAATTTGACGTTTAATTTCCGAAATTCCTAATCGATAATTTACTATTGGCATAGCCCCACTCTCACGAAGAACTGCAAAGAATAACAGAGGATTGATTTTCGCGATCTGCGACATTAATATTCTCAGTAAAAATAATTCGAACATGAATTTAGCATTGAAAAAGTACAACTTAGAAGATGTAAAATGGGATCGAACATAATTAAAAAATAAAAATAGCACAAAATCTGATTTCAATTCCAAATGTTGTGCTATTCAAAATGAAAATAAATTCTTATTACACAAAATAAAGGTAAACAGAGCATTGAAAAATGAATATTTTTCTATAGAGAATATTCTCATATTAGTATTATACTGATAATAATGTAAAATGGTATGCAATTATTTTATTTAAAGAGAGAGAAAGAATGAAAATGAAGTGGCCATCCTGAAAGTGGTGAGGTCTGGTATGATATTATGTAATACGCAATAGCAGATATTTTTTTCAAAAGTATATTTAAAGAAATTGATTATATTTGGTGCCATAAACCGAAGGAATGAAAAAATGTCTTAGAAATGGAAAGAAAAAATTGTAATTGTCCCGAAATTCCTAAAGTCCTTTTATTTCTCAGGCATAATAGCACCTCAAAAGTCAATAGCTTTATTTTACTGTGTCCCGTTCCGATGATACATGTTAAAAATTTAGAGACAGATCTCGACGATTAGTTACCCAGAATGGCTAATATTCAAAATTTTCATTTTACCTTATTGTAAAAGTATTTAAATCATCTAGAATTTATTTAAATGCATGACATTCATTGAAACCGTTTCTTAAACACGCTATCATCAGAAAATGAAAATTACACCACTATTATAATACGAGTATAAACAGTAACAACAAAATTTGTTTATGGCGCATCATAATGATAAAAGTTCATCATTATGACCGAACGAGTCATAATTAAGTTGTGATAGACCAAGATTATGTTTCTAAGAACGGGCTTTCATAATCTGGTAATTTTTTGCAAGCCTGAGAAAGGACTTATTCACACACAGTTATCGTCGGTGTGTTAAATGAATTGACCTTTTCGACTGTAATTCATTATTTTGTAGAAAGATAGTTTGTTTTGCATAAATTCCGCAACAATTAAAAATCACATATTTTCGAAAATTCATTTTGTATGACTCTGCTGCTCTTCTAAATCAATTTCTTCTCCAATAATTACTTTTATAATTTATTTATTTTAATTTTTTTCCAATTTCGCAGACAATATTATGTTTCATCAACATAGCTTTAGGCTCGTGTTTACTTTCATTCTTGGCTTAAAAATGAAATTATGTATTCAAGATTATTTGTCATATATAATTTTTTGCTGAAAGAATTATATTTACCTGTATAGAATACTTTCAATTATTCTTATTTTAATCTTCATACTATGAAATAGTTTTTAATCTTTTTTTAAGTTGAAATAATACCCATCTTGCTGCTTTGATCTTGAATATGATCTTTATTATGTCATTTAAGGTAATTCATGTAATTTCTCTGCAGGTGAGTAGCAATGAAATCTAGAGTTTTTCTTCATGACGCAATGAATTAAATTTTCAGGGTTTTATTACGATACGATTAGCAAAAACTAGATATTTAATCTATGAAATCTCCAATTAAACAGTAAGTTGATCCTGTTTTTCAAGAAAAAAATTTTAAAATAAAATTTAGTTATGAGGCTTTATAAATTTCTCATGGTTATAATTATAGTGCAGTATAAATGTTGGATAAATCGCAGGGAATAACAGCTTATACAAGTGAGTCAATTTTAAATCAAAGCATGTAATAGCTAATATCGAAAGCAGGGACTCTCCATAACAGTAAAAAAGCATGATGCTATATCAATAAATCTTGTGATATATTATAATTTGAATATATCTTTCGAGATACTTTCTTAGTGATTATCAAATAAGATCTTCATTTCACTCGTTGAATATAAGGTTATTATCAACCGAAGCGAGGAATCATGCCAAATAATGGAAACACTGTGAAAAAGGGAGATTTTTGAATAAGTGTCATAAGAATTAATATTATCGGAGCCCATCTGGCCTTAGTAAGTATGACCGAACATCCCAGCTGTTTGGCATTTCCAGAGGTACGGTGTCTGAAGTCTTGACAGCATGCACACAACATGGCAAGACAAGCTCGGCAAAGTACAATAGTGGTCGGAAAGAAAAGCTCATCCAAAGTGACCGATATGTATTGAAGCTGATTATAATATCCGAAAAACGAACAACTGTAGAAAAAAATGAGCGCAGAGCTCAATACCAATCTAGATTCTCTAGTTTCAGTGATTACAGTTAGAAGTCACCTTCAGAAAAAGAACATTATGGCAGGACAGAAAATATCAAGTCAGTTATTTCAGATGTTAAGGGTAATCATTGTCTACAATGGTGTTATACTTATAAAACATGGTGGATTGATTAATGGAAAAAAATAATATTGTCTGATGAATTGTGTTTCATACTTCTCCCTACAACTGGATCGGTACATGTTTGGAGGACACCTGTACAAGTGTATGATCGTGATTGTATCCTTCCAAATGCCAAGTATGGAGGTGGATGGGTCATGAAATGGACAGCCATGATGTCGGGGTTCTGTGTTGGACCAAGCTTAATCTGAAAGGAAGAATCACTGGGTACAAGTATAGAGAAATTTTAGCTGACCAAGTCCATCCTTCTGATGCCAATTTTGTTTCCAGAAAGAGATGGGATTTTCCAAGATGATAATGCACATTTCCATCGAGCGACATTTGTTCAATCCTGGTTTAATGAACACACGGATGAAGTTTAACATTTGCTTTGACGCGCACAGTAACGTAACATCAATATAATTAAAACATTAGTTCTACTTTCGAGAGTTCAATGCGGAATCGATATCGTCCATCGGTATCTCTTTCAGAATGTTCACAATTTTTCATGGCAGAATGGTACAATAGTCTTCTAAACACAATTCAACACTTCTATGAATCGATTCCTAGTCGAATCCAGGCTATGTACATGGCGAAGGTGGTTCTGTACATACTAATAGAGATAAATGGCTTAAAGATGCAAAATAATGGTGTTTCCATTATTTTGATAAGCACCTACATCTGTATACCAGTGCTTAAATTGATATATTGAATTTCCTTACTTACATTTAAGTATTTAAAATTTTAAAAGTATATAGTATACACTTATAATTAAGTAACACACTATCTTATTATACTGTAATATTCAGAATAATAGAATTAATTAAGTAACACACTATCTTATTATACTGTAATATTCAGAATAATAGAATTAAGGCTTATTTCCCATGTTACTAAACAATACATAGTAAAGTTATTATTTGTTTCTGTGTTTAGAATATAGCTTGGAGAAAACGATATGATGTTGACACAATTTTGACTGATTATATTCCACCAGAAGTAAGTTTTTAATAGTCTTCATAATTTCGCTTGAATATTTTCAACGCATTTCTTTAATTATGTGATACTGCTATGTGGTTCTCTAATGAAGTTATTTTACAATGTAACTGACGTACATAAGGAAATAATTGAATCAATTCAGAGGCAAGAATTTATATTACGTACTTCATTAGTATCAAATGATTTCAAAATAACAAAGAAATCTTTGTTTTTAGCTTTAAAAAGACGCTTTCTATTAACATTTATTTAATCAATCATTTTTGCTCTCTTTTATGCGAACTCTCAAATTTGATAAACAAATATTCTCAAATAATAAAATTAATAATACCATGATATTTATAATTCACAATTTCTGTTGCATTTAAAAATGAAAAATAGGCCAAAGCTCTCCACCAGCAACACCTGAATGCTACATTATTAATAAATGAAAATAATTTTGTTGTTCTAACTCTTTTATGTCAACCCACCCACCCGCCAAAAATAATGAGTAAGCTTAAACTTTTCAGTCTTTTTAATTAATGTTAGCAATGAAAATAGGATGTTTTGAATTCACACTTTCTGAAGAAGTTGATAACGGACAGAAAATCAAAATATCTGTCTAGCAGTATTTCAATTTTGTTACTTACTCTTAAACTTTACCGCATCTGTGGTTTTAACATTTAGCATAATTTGACGATTAAAAACAAATTTGGCAAAATTGGTGGTTGCCATATCCGGCTAATAATTTGTAATTTTACATCAACACTTTAAAAAAAATCATTCTTCAACTTCAAAACGTTTTACAAATGACACAAGGCAATGTTTCACTGATCATAATATTATCCATAGCTTATTTTTCATATTTGCAAGTGTTAATAATAGAAAATTCTTTTCTTCATTTAATCGCAAGAATTCAAGAAAAAAATTGTTACATATTAAGATTCGAATAACCCTCATATTATAAGAAATGATTAAAAATATTTTTTAAAATCTCTGCATTTAGAACTAGTTGAAAATTTTTATTCCTGAATTGATCTTAAAATGAATAAATTGCTTTTATCAGGTTTTGAAAAAATTTTATCCAGTGAGCCTTATTGGTTATGATAAAAATGGCTTCCCTGTGCGTTATATAGATTTTGCTACGGATCAAAAAGGTACAATATAAATTATATATATTTGTTTCTTTATATATATTTAATTTATTCAAATGAAATAATTCGTTATTTTATTTTTAAAAACTTTTATTATTGATTTTATTTTTAATATTGCTTATTATTACATATTGCTTATCATTGTGCCCATGTATATGTATGACAATTTATTAAATACTTTTTAGTATTTTATTTTATTGATTTGTGTATGTCCCTTTTATTAACTCCCAGTAATTTCTTTCCTCCTTTTATTGAATATCAGTTTTAATCAAATCTAAAGTAAAATTAATGATTTCAGGATAGAATCGTCTTTTATTCTTATAAGTAATAACTGGCATATTTACATATATATGTAAACCTCATTATTTTATTCATTTCAATAAAATAGAAAAAACAAATTATTCAATTAAAATCAATTGTGTAATTATGAATATGCACAGTGAATAGTGCTGAATACACGCACATAGACATAACATTTCATTTCATTTATTCTTGAATCAATCTACTGAATTTTTCTCGTTTCACACAATTAATCGTTTTGCAACTATTAATCCTTGAATTTTGCATGTAAAATAATGTGCCATATTTTCTTATGATATGAAAGTTATACAGAAATACAAATGGAAGATAAAACTCTAGAAATAGCTCAAAAGGCAAGAGAATATGACATGCTTCTAAACCTTTCTAAAATAGAAAATTTGATTGAACTAGTTTTCTTTTGAAAAATATATTTATTTGGCCTACAGTCTTTATATCTTTCAAAAGACTATTTGGCCGATAGTTGGTTTGAACCAAGTTACATGTTGAAATCTGCATCATCTCCACATTACCATACTATAGTACAATAAGGAGGTTTGGCCTCAACGAATTGATACAGGCAGTGGATAAAATATGTCAGTTCAGTGCTCCAGAACTAGATCGCAACATTGTCTTAAAAGAGTGATTTTTTAATTACTTTCATTCTTCGAAATCTAAATAATTAAGTTGAAAAATTCATATAAAAATTTAAAAGTCATATGTTTATCAACTGTGCAATTATTGTATAAAATAGTATAAAAATATTGATTATTTCATTTAAAGGATTTTTCTAAATGTAATTGTGGAAAATATTCTGATTATTTAGAAATCAACAATTGATTTACGTTTAGTGTTCTATTATCAATTTCTTACATGGAGATTTTAAGTGAATCATTAATTTTTTTTTCTATTTAGGTATATACAATTCAGTCAAGAAGTCAGATCTCGTAAAATTCAGTATTTACAAACTTGAGCAAGATGCAGAAATATTAAAAGCCCAGAGTCGAAAGGTAAAATTTTTGCTCCTTTTAAATTTTGTACGATAATAATTTTAAAATGTTTTTAAAGTGATGCTAAACAATATATTTCCTTTCATGAAATAAATTAATTTTATTCTAATATTTTTTTAAACCAATTATAAAATAAAAGTAACAACACTCTTCCAATAAGGCAAATACTATGAACTATCTTCTCATGTTTACTACATTGACTACGATGCCTCCAGGGTTTGCAGTTTCGCAAGTGATTTTTTTGTAGTAAAAAAATGACTTTAGTTCACTCTTAGAGATAATTTCTCACTTTCATAAGATTAACCTTATTGTCGACTTCCGCATAGCAGATGTGGTTACGAAAAAAAACATGGTTTTATATTATTATATTTCCGTCAAGCCTACTTTACGCCTTGCTGTCATCATGAAAATGCGTTTCACTTCCGTATTAGCCCTATGATTATTTTTTTGTAAATCTATCGTTCAAAAAGTTAACAAATTTTACATTAAAACTTATCCAACTGCAACCCCATTCAATGGAGTGTTCCTAACAATTTTTTTCATATAATCATTCAGTAAAACACGTTCCCTGATTAATTTCATAGTACAATGAAGACACTTTATCGCAACTATTTTTTTTAACTTTTTGTTTAAAATTGTATTAAAAATTTGATTAAGGTAAACAATTTTGATATCACTAACTAACGTTTTCATTGATGTTTTTAAATTGCGTTTTGGCTTATCGCTTTCAAGCATATATGCGTATATAGACTGAAAAACTAACTGACAATTGCTCACTCTGTACGAAATTTCCTACATATATGAAAATCTAATAAGATATCCACATATAAAATTTTGCCTTCTTATATATTATGATTTTCGAGTTGTACATCGAGTTCATATTCGAATTCGTATAAAATTACAAACTTGCAGATTAACTTTAGACAGAATATATACGAAATAAAATGAAAGCCACTCAGACCAGGCTTGCTTACACGATGATTTTTCGGTTGAGTCTAGACTCGAATGTGGAGTCTTCCCTACCAGGAAGATAGACCGTGCTGATCACGAAATAAGTTCTCTCAGTTAAACAGAGCCATGATATTTACAAAACTTTTTTAATATCATTTCATTATCTTGAACTGGAAATTCAATACATTAATTATATAAATTTTTATTTAAAACTTTTATTTTTGTTTATTCTCTAATTTTCTGAGAACTTTCGAAGTCTGTTCTTAAAATCTTTGCATTTATGCAGTTAAAGATTACATGCTCAATAAAGTTATTAAAATCAGAGAAAAATGCAATAAATTGAAGCTCAAAAGCATTTCAATCATATCTTTTATAGTGAAATTCAAAATTCATTCTTACAGCTTGGAAAGCCGATTACTAAAGTATCATACATCTATAATTTTGAAGGGATGACCATTTCAAAAGCAACTGATAAAACATGTAAGTATTTTTTTGGGTAAGAAGAAAAATTTCTCAGCAATTACTAACCTATTTTTAAAAAGCACTTTTTTCATAAATTTAAAAACAATGCATTTATTTCGTAGTATATAAATATATTTTTACAATATCATCCTTAATTTTTAAATTATGAAACTTTGATGATAGTTTTCTTTTCCAAGTCTAATTTTAAAAAAAATCGTTCTTAATTGTATATAATTTATACATTATCAAACAAATAACATGAATTGCTAATTTTGATTCTGCAAAATAATTATGTTTTTTTAAATATTATAACAGCCTTTTTAATCAATTCGAAAACTACATAAACAGTTTTGTGGATTTCTTGGTTAAATCAGTAATTAATTTCACTATCATAATTGACAAACAGAAAATCAGTTATTCTAAAAGTAAAACACAGCGATTATCAGAACAACATTAAATTGATATATTTCCATTTCAGTTAAAATACAATTATTATTATTAGAATTGTATTGTAAAAAAAAGGTATTAAAAATGAGACTGATACTTATATCAGATAAAACATATTTAAGTTATAAAATTGGAAGTTCTATGAACTTGAATTTGTGCATTTTGCTACTGAGGAATCAATGTTTACATTTTTGATGATGATATGATGTATTTATACTCGATCTATGCAATACAATGTTTAAAAGCTCAATAATGCACTTTAAAAAAATAAAACGTACTATTGGAGAATCGAGTTTCAAGCGATGTTAAATTAAGGAACAATAAATGCTAAGTAATATGCCTGTAATGTGAAAGGTTGCACAATAATTTTATCCTGATTATTGGATGTTCACAAAGGATAAAAGCGAATAAGCATGAATTGTAAAAATAAGCATGATATATGTCAGAAAAAATACATGGACTTTATTATGAAACAAAGGTTTAAAAAAAGACAGATAGGAACTTGCAAAACAATTTCTTTCGGTATATTTTATATTATAATTTATCCTATTTAAAGCAGTAATTTTTATTGCTTGAAACATAATGAAAAAAATAAGTTGAAATGCTCAAAATGATCATTACAGAATTGCAGTAATGAGAGCTTCGATAATTTTATTAAATATCTAAAACAATTCTTTTAATATTCGCATTTTCCAAATTCAGTTTTATAAGTAAATACGTAAGTACGTATTCAGCAATCTTAATGCCAGATTAAACAAAATTGAATTTCACCTGTTGATTACAAATTTTAAAAAATTACTTCTTAATTACAAAAATTGAAAAAATTCACAAAGGCATTTACCATTTATGTAAAAGAAAAACTATAAAGTGAATCTTATCTTTGTGTACAAAATAATAATACTTCCTTGTTAGGTAATTATGAAAACTGTAAAATGAAAAAATATTTCGTCTATTTTTTCCATAAAGAGTAAAAGGGGTCATATTCAGTGTATTATCTAAAAATATCCCAATTTAATTACTGTATATAAAATAAATCACAATAAAATTGGACAGAATTTTGTGATAACAGTTTCAATATGAATTAGGACAATTTTCCATTTAAGAGATATTTTAAAAGTTGTTGATTATTTTTCATGCATTAACATTAGAAATTATACAATTTGTATTCATGATCAATAATCAATGTTTATTTTAGCCATAGAATTGCTTCTTCTTGGAGCCAGGATATTTCAAGATAATTATCCAGAAAGATTGAAAGAAATCTACGTTATCAATGGTAAATTTATTTAATTAATAAAGTAGAGGGTAGTTTACAAAGAATATAAATTTAATTATGCTGTAATAAATTAAAGTTACTTACATTAAAAATTCTCTACAGTTTTATATCATTTGAATAAATTTATATTCATAGTACTTCATAAAATATAATCAGTACTTTAATTAAAATCGTATTTTAGTAGAGACAGATGAGAGAAACCAATGCAAGATCAATTTGAATAACTTTTGAGTTATTTAATATATAATTAATATTTAGCATAATTTATATTTCATTCAAAATTTTAATGTCGTGTTAAATGTTATTGCTGTTATAAATAATTGAGAAAATATATACTGCTTATGTGATTGTAATGGACAGACTTTTGAATTTCTTTTAAAAATTAAATACCATGAATTTCCAAGACAAATTTACTATTACTACTGATTATTTGCATTTACACTAAATATATAAAAAAGAACTTCTTAATATTTACACACTTGAATTGTTTCCTATTTATATAACTGGAATTTTGAATAGTTAATTATTTCCTGGCATGTTTTTGCACTCCTGCAATGGCAGAAAAAATAAACTATTTCAATGTTTTCAAAATTCATTTATCATTAATCAAACATTTCAGTTAATTTTTGCTATAATATAGGTAGTGCCCCTTTGCAAAGAAGTTAAAAAGAACATTTGACCACAAAGATCGTCAATAGTTTTAAAATTGAATATTTAATAAAAATAAGAAAGTTGGAAAAAATTAAAATAAAATACCGTTCTTGTGCAGTAATATAAATGTATTTATCAAAAATCGGTTTATCAAATACATTTTAAATGCTCCTCTACATGCATCTTAAAAATAAAATATGACTATTGGCCCTGATTATATATAACATCTAACCACTTATGAATACAAATTTGAATTTCAATTAAAATTTAAACACCAGAAAATGTGTATTTAGAGATTTATTATATACAGGTTAATTCATTAAAAGTTGTATTATAATTTTTCCTTTGTATATTTGTATCTTCCAATTTTTATAATGCATTTTTAAATTTTTTTAGCTGCAGCATATTTCTCGATAATGTTCTCCGTCGTGAAGACTCTAGCGCCACAACTCTTTAATAAAGTATATATTCTTGGTGCAGGTAAGGAATAGCACAGCCTACTTATATATTTTTTTATTTTCGCTGCCAATTTTAAGAGCAAATTTTTAATCGTATTTGTACACACAACTTGAATTTAATTAATTTTGTACATAAAACAAGAAAAGAGCTATTTTAGTATCTGGTAGTTTTGAACAGTAGTTGAAAATCAAGGACTATATCTGAAGAAGACCTTACCACAATCTAGTAGTAACAGAATCTTGGTGCAGAATCTAAGTGCAATGAAAATGAAATATTTAAATGTAAAATTTCGCAAACCAAACATAAATATAATTTCATAGTACGAAATATGCATATAAATGTAAATCTGTAAATAAACCATATAAAGGTTAATGACGAATAATCCAATAATCTGGATAATCTGAATGAAATTTAAAAAAAGAATTTTATGAAAATGAAGTATTAAGAAATATGAAGGCGATTTGTTCTTTGACTAAAGCAAATATTTTCAAAATATTAATATTACATTAAATTTTTCCAATACACAATTCGTAAAATTCAATCACAAAATTCAAGATTAAATTACACAGTAAAAGGGGTTACTTTTCAATTAATAATTTAGAAATCATTCCACCTTTTAAATTATCTTTACTATAATAATCTTTTAGTATTCCATAATAATCTATTAGCAATAATCTTTTAGTATTTAAAACGTTATTAGGCTATATATTTATATTTTCGTTTTACAGTTTTATAGTGTGAAATAAAGTAGTGATATTGCCATCAAAAGCATGATGGATAGCTTCACTTATTGCTTTATTGTATGAAAGTAAGAAATTATACTGTCATTAAAAGCATGGTGATCAGCATCACTTATGTTTCCAAAAGTACAAAATGAGTACTAAAAATTCTAGCTACTACTAAGAAATCTTTTATAGACGCATTCACAGTTTCATCAGATATAAAAGTTTTTAATCAAGATTGTCCGATAAAATTCGTGAAAGTTTAATACAAAACCGTTTTCGAACATGAAATGAACATGTTCCTGTTCGTGCTGCATGATATATTCATCTGAACAACATTTATGGATAAAAAAAAGACATTTATTGGGTTTCAAATTTACATTGTACCAATTCTTCTTAGACATCTTTATTCATATTAAAATATCTTGCACGATGTGATGAAAGCAACTATGTAATACTGAGCAGCAAGTATTTAAAGATTCTTAAAATGTTTATGACTATATGTAATACTAGTTTTAAATAAGAAAAGATTTAAAAATTGTTTTACTATTTATTATAATTTTTAAAAAATCCTTAATGAAAGGACAGAAAATTTTTAATATTCAAGGATTTCCTAGACAACTATAGTAAGAAGCATATAACAATTTAAACGATATATTTTCAGAAAAATGGAGAGAAGAACTCCTTGAAGTAATTGATGCTGATGTGCTTCCAGCTTTTCTTGGGGGAAATAAAACAGATCCGGATGGAAATCCTCTTTGCAAAAGTTTCGTAAGTCAAGTTAATTTCATTTTAGCCCCTCAACTTCAGTTCATTATTTGGAAAATAAAGTTATTTAGTGCATGAATGATCCTGCAGTGAAGAAGTTAAATTGCGGAAGTTTTATCTTTCAGCACGATGAAATTTAAAATCTGAAAACAGTGTTTAAATCTTAAATGTTATTGTCATTTTAAATTTAATTTTCAATAATGCACCAAATCAAAATATGCGTTTTATGCGTAAACCGTTGCACAATCTGTCAAAATCTGGCAGAAAGATAAAAAATTTGAAAAATCGACTAAACACTTTAAGAGGATAAATCTCAAGTACATATTCAAGGGGATTTGAATGTAGTATCAAGAATTGCACCTAGTTGATGGAAACAATTTAAAGATAGGAACCACAAGAAAGATCCGGTACGATTTTATCTAAATATTATGAGATGGAAAAGGAAGATATATCGCTATCTATTTGTTACAGTTCGGCATAATAGGCGATATGAATTGCGTTTTGAAGGGTATCTGTTATTAAAAGGCCACATAGGGGGCATCCATTTGCACAAAATTTGAGTTCAAATGCTTAAATAACTTTATTATTCTGTTGGGAAAAAGGTACATGGATGCAAAAATATCAAATGTGCATTAATAGGTAGAAATTTTTATTTTGATTAAAATAAAATAGAAAAATACTGTTTGAGAGAAAATGACAAATGAACAACGACAAAACAAAAAAAGAACATGAATTTAAGCATTTTCTTCAGTGAGAAAATAAATTATATATGTAATATTTTTACATCCTTGAAATTTAAAAATCCTTTAAATGTTATTCATAATGTATCTGTCAGAAAATCCTCAAAAAATGACGTCTTCTCTTTCTCTCTTTTTATAAAAGGTTTTTCTTTTTAATCCTAATCATGCATGGTAACCGCAAACTGAAGTCAAATACATTTTAATTATTTATTATCAGAAAAAATATTATTATATTGGAAAGTTTCTTTTTTGTTAAATACTTAAGTTAATACATTATAAAAGTTTCAGGGCAGCGGTGGCCCGGTGGTAAAATCTCGGCTTCGGAACCGGAGGTTTCAGGTTCGAGACTCGATTCCACTGAAGAACCGCCGTGTGAGGGGTCTGTTGCACGTTAAATCTGTCAGGCCAAATGTCCTCCCGTTGGTGTGGAGTGGTGTGGAGAGGGGGGTGCCAGTTCAGGTGTCGTCCTCGTCATCTGACCGTAGTTCAAAATTACGAGGTCCGTCCCAAAATAGCCCTCGTGTTGCTTTAAACGGGACGTTGATATAACTAAACTAAACTATAAAATTTTCAATTTCAGAAAACTATTTAGATAAAAATTTATGAAAAAATATATCAGATAAAAATTATTTATTTTAGATAATCCACGGAACAACAATACCTGAAAGTTATTACCTAAAAAAATCAGAGAAGAACCTTCTTCACTCACCAGAGGCAAAGAAACTGACTGTTACTCGACTCTCCAAAGAAAACCTCACTTTTGAAGTGGAGGAAGGCAATTCTCTTTTGGAGTGGGAGTTCGAAACCAAGAATAAAGATATCGCTTTCGGGGTGTATTTTAAAGAAAATTCTCACAACGAATCCAAGCCTGTGGAATTATTACCGAAACGAAGGATTGATACTTACTACGAGCCCGAAACGGGAATATTTAAATGCGAACAACCGGGTACATGTAAGTATAATTTTAATATTCTATAATCTGATGGTAAACGTTATAATTGTTTAAGGTCCGAAATCAATAATTCTTACTTTTTTTAGTTGGGGCCAAACTAAAAAAAGTTGAAAATTATCCTCCGAATTTTGTGTCATGCTTTTCCTCTTCTTCTTAAATAATTGATAAAAATTAGTGGATTATTAACATCTTTCTCCCTTTCACAGAAAGCATGTAATGACATTTGTGTTATATCTCTAAAATTCTAGCAAGAAGGTACCTCTAAACTCGGTACCTATAAATAAGATTATGCTCGAATTACTGCTTAAAGGGAATCTTTAGTATTTAATAATTAAAAGAATCCGGTATTGAAGATCAACTTTGTCTTTCGATAGTAATATCCCAACTTTGTCCTTTCGATATTGTTGCGTTCTGTGATGGCGGGTTGATCGGCTACACGCAAGGAGTTATAACTTTGAATATTGACTTCAAATCTCTTGTATTCTTTCTTGATGTCATTTATCTTCTCATTGTTTAAGCATTTTATATAATGTTGGTTTTGATGTTTAATTTCTCAATTAATTTTTCGTAATTGTTCTGTAATTATATTTTTTTCATTTTATAAATAAAAGTAATCATTATGTAATTCCTTTGACATACGAAAATTTCCTTCATAAAAGACAAATTTAAACATATGCCTTTTCTCATCATATAGCAATGATTTTAAATGTGAAGAAATATATAATTATATAATTTCAGTCTCTTGAAATACCCTGCTTCTCAGTCTTTCTTGGAAAAATTAATTAAATTAGACTTAAGATGGAAGCCCCCAAAAATATATTCTGAAGTTGAGATAAGGGATGAATTACTTTCTCAAATACGTGATAAACAAAGATAATTTGAGATAAATAATTACAATTTTTCAAGTTATATAAATTTCGTCTACACAAAGATGGCTGTTTGATTTCCTCTGCATTTCCTATCTTTTTGGCTATCACTTTGCTGCGAGTGAGGATAACATTGATAAATAGTGAAATCTATTCAAATATATCACGAAATACTAATATTGAGAATTGCTAGATACAGTACTAACATTGCTAGAAATCGGAAAACCTTATAATAACTAAATTAAATCCAAGCAATAAATTCTCAAGTATATAAAAGACATTTACGAAGAAATGTACCATTTTCTTGTCTCTTTTCATTTCTAAATTCTGAATCATGGTATTAAGATTCTGATAATTTATATACCATGTCTTATTCTAATTGTAAAAGTGTTTTCAAAATACAATAAGTTTTATAAATTATGAGAAATTGTAATCTATCAGTTATTTTGTAAGCTAATCGTTACTAATTATTTTATAAACTTTTATTTACAAGCTGCCAATTAAGTGAAATATCCTAAGTAGAATTTAATATAGGTTGATTCACGGATTTAATGAGGATTTATTTTTCTGGCAGAATTTACCTAAACCACGTAATCTCAAAACAAGCCGTAGATGATCTGACTGTCTGCTATTAAAGAGTTTTTAATTAACACAGACAGATTAAAATCACCACACAATTCAGCCTCGAAATCTGATGCATATCAACGCTATATATACCCCTGAGCCCGAAAAATAATTTTTGGAATTATGTCTGCATGTGAACATGATAACTCAAAAACGGGTGAAATTTGATAAATGGAACGTAACACCATATTAGGCAAGATCTCTGAATTTTTGAACTAAATCCATTCATTGAAAGGCTAAATTTGGCTAAGAACGGCTAAAAGACAAAATTTGGTAAATCATCCAACGTTTTCATTTGCTTTAAACTTTGAACAAAATCTATTGAAGTGGTTGACCATATATCCATTTGTATGTCTGCAAACATGTAAACACAAGAACTCAAATAAACGAAACTTGGTACTTATTTTTAGTATTTGAGTTGTATATTTTTGCCAAATCTTTAATTAAAAAGCTCTAAAGATTGACTATCTATCTTCTGTATAATTGAAAAACATAACATCATAAGTAGGTGATCATGTTTTTAATTTTTAGTCTTCCTTTTTAAATCTGTTATTAGTTGTCAAATTAATAACAAGAAATAAGTTTAAAAAAAGAGGTTCAATCAATTGAAATAAAGAGATTCAATCAACTGAAAGAGATATGCTTAATAAATTGAAACAGGTGTTCAAACAATTGAACGAAAGTATTTCAAATGGCATATTCGATTATTATGCCATGGCGTTTGAAAAGTCATTTGTGAGATTTTTAAAATAAAAATTTGAGCTTCCAAGGAGTTTACAGCACTACGCAAAATCCACAATTATATGTTGAGAAAAAGATAACACTTTTATTAAAAAAATGATGAGAAAATGTTTAAGCGATCATTCTAGCTGGTTTTAGAAACACATTCCTTTTATTTATTTATTGTCAAATAAAACAGCCCATTTCATTTTCTACAGCAGTTTAAACTGCTGTAGAAAACAAGGAAGCATCAAAAGATTCATTATATACTTAAGCATCTGAAGATATTGAAGAGTAAAGAAGCGTCAAATAATGAGACAGTCAATTGTAAAAGCAGGCTTGTTTCGGGAGAGCAAGGCCATATTAAGGTCAGGATAACAAAACATTTGTTCCCATTGGTTAACCAAGCGTATCGAATGAAGCGGAAAGTTAAGAAATAATTTTCATTTTATTTTTTTTCCCGTTTTTATTAAAAAAATAAGCAAAACCTTATGATCTTCAAGAAAAGATGTTACGCCATTGTGATATTTAATTTATTTTCCAAATATTACCCAATTGATAATTCCGATAATTGGTTCATAAAATTCTTTATTGAGCATTACTTCAAAAGGAAGTAATCTGATATATAATTACACTGAGTTTTATTTTTATTACTTGCTATTAGAACATTATTTCAGATGAAACAAGTATAGAGAATCTCTATTATTGATAAGTATGAATCGTGCATTGGCACACTAATGTTTGACATACAGTTACCGAATTTGGAGTACAAGCAGACATTGAATGCACACATTGGAACCCACTTTTTAGTTAGTTAGAATTTCAATTAATTAAAAGTGAAGCTGAATTTTAGATTTTCCCACAATACAGAAATATTATTACATAAAAGTGATTTTTATACATTATCAAAAATTTCAAAATTCTCTTTTTAATGATACTCATTTAACAATTATATATATATATATATATATATATATGTCTGTGCGTGTGTGTGTGTATTTATATTTGCACAATTATATATATGTATATATATACATATTTGCACAATTTGTAAAAACGACATTTGGACTTAAAATTGACTTAAAATTACATGATAGCAAAGTGATAAAACAAGATCCATACATAAACCTCTGACTCGTGCCACCTTTATTATGATTTTTATGAATATTTTTTTAAAAATAAATTTTTTTTTCTTATCAAAGATTCCTGTTTGATGAATTAAACTTTTTTGGAAAAAATACTGTGCACTATTAGTCTGAAAAAAATCATTGCGGAAAAAATCAAAGATGATGTTGGCCGCTGTGAATATGTATTTTTTAAACGTTTAATCTATAAAATAGAAAGTAAAAATAAAATTTGTCACTTAAGTTTTAGAATACCAGAAAATTAAAATCCTGTTATCTTCGAAATAGAATTCTAGTAACGCAAAATCTCATTTTTTTACATTTGTTTGTTTGTTTCTAATTGCATTTCATATTTTTATGTGGTTGCTCAAAAACAAGTGTATTTTTGTTTATTTTTGTGATAAATGAAATCAATATATCAAGATTAATAACTGATATCATCCCTATTAATTATTTTTCAGATATTGTTGTATTTGATAATTCTTACAGCTGGTTATTTGAGAAAGAAGTATATTACAAGATCAAAATTGTCCATCCGAATGCGAATCATACTTTGGAAGCTATTGATTTACAAGAATGATTTTTTTTCTTCTATGTCATTATAAAGATCGTTATAAACTTTGTAATGCTTAAATTCATTTTGTAAATAACTTGTGTTAATATTTTACGCCCTCATTTTGAAAGGAGAAATAAATGTTTATTGATATTGGTTGAAAAGTATCATTTTATTTTAGAGTAATACATTGTCTTAAGGATGAGATGAATTTGTTTAATGTAATTTTTCTTAACCTATTTTGAAGGAATTTCATTTCAATTCTTGCAGACAGTTAATCATATTTCAAGCGAATAAATAATTAAATTAATAAATAGTGGAATCAAATACTGAAGATATCTGTATCAGTTTGAATTAATATTAAATGAAAATATAAGGGTAATTAAAATGTATAAGGAACAGAAGGATTTTAAGAGAAAAATATATATATTTTTTTCTGATTTGATGATTTTTATATTAAAACAAGCGTTTTCAAAAGCGAATTGATATTGAATCTTTAATATTCTTGAAGATAAATATTTATAAAGAAAAATAATATCCTTTCATCTCCTTAATATACAATTTCTTATATAGTTTTACAGTTTTATTTCTAATTGCTTTTATTTTCCTTCCTTTCTTGTACTATTAATAAATGCAGTTTTTTTGCCATTGTCTTTTACACTGTACTAGAAATGTGTAGGAATTCTATCAATAGCTTATTCAAACATTGTATGCAATTTTAAATGGAATCATCAAGATTCCCAAAAAAATATACATAAACAAACTTGAGAGTTAAAAGTGAGTTATGGCTGTTTAAGAAAGCATTCGAAATATTACATTGAATTTTATTGAAATTATAGCAGAATTCCTACGTCTAATGATGTTTCCGATCCCTTTTTCAACTCCTTTTATATTTTTCTTCTTGGAAAAACCCATTTCTATTATTTACTTAAACAATAGAATCAAGGAGCATGGCATTAAATTAACTTTCAGAAATTGCAAACAGACTATCCGGCCCCAAAATAGAGTTGGATACAACAAAAATATTACTACTTATATTTGACAAACTGATTTTGTTATTATCGATTCTATCAATCTTGTAGGTGTCTCATACAACTTCCAAATATTAAGTATTGGTACTTCAGCAAATTTCAAATAGAAGTAATTACAAAAATTGTATCCTAAAATTGTAACAAAGCTTCGTATCAGAATAGCTTATATAAGCTTTTTTCGATGACGATGGGTTTTCTCAACAACAAATAGTTTGAATTCTCAAGACAACCGAAACAGTAAATATCCTGTTTATGAGGGTAATGACAATATTATTGTGAAAGCTACTTTCATCTCCTTCCCCAATCTTATTTAAGAATTCTTCAGTAAATGTTTAGTTCATGTAAATTCTCATGTAAATATTTTAAAAATTAATTAATTCCTTAATCCACTGAAAATTGCGTTGACTATCCTGTTTCACAAGGATGGAATAGATAAAAACAATATTAAATCCAACCAATTAGTTGTTGATCTTGCGGTATCACTGACTTCTAGATATTTATTTCTTCCAGATATTTATATATATAATGAAGTAAATAATTTACACTTTTCAATCGTATAGTTTTTATATTAATGAAAAGTTTAAACTTCGTTTTTCTATTTAATTACCACCATAAAATATCCGGATAAAAATAATTTTTAAGCAACTATTTGATGTAAACTTGTAGATACTTTAATCCTCTTCATGGAATTTGGCTTTTCATAATTGCTCATTGAAGCAACAACGAGTTTTCTAATTGCATAGTAAACTCTTGAAGAGATTACATTTTAGCTTAAAAGAATAAAATTTTAAAGAATTGCTAACTAAATGATTTTTGGTCTCAGATACTAAATTGAACTTTTTTTTGAATGTACATATTAATTTGTAAATTTAGATCTATCTCTGTAGAAAGATAAACATTCATGTGTCAAGAAATCAAAGTAAGAATAAATAAAAAAAATAATTAAGTTATAAAAGAAGAATCTAAAAATGGGGCTCACTAAAACAGTTTTGTTTTGGAGAAAAATTTGGAAAATACATTATTGATTAGTAAACAAATTTGAACAAACTTTTTGTTCTAGTTCTAGTTTCTTCTATGAGTTCGAAACTTCAAACTTTACAAAAGAATATAGCCAGTGCTATTTTTATAGGCTTTTTTTATTAAGGAGGGACGGTATCGATTGACATAAAGCCCTCAATTATTCAGTAAAGCTTGAGTATTAAACATTAATATATCTTTTTTTTATTTGTTAGCCTTAATTGGAAGAAAACAGAGCAGAAAAATCTCTGTTTCTTTACAATTAATATTATGATTAATATTATGCCTAGCACATGATATGAAACGAGATTTTTTTATTATTACATGATAATATCTTCAACGATAATCCATTAAAAATAGGACTCGACTCCTCGTGGAGAAGAAATTAATCTCTTTATTCCAATAAATAAATATCTGAATGTCCTGGAATCCATACAATCTTGTAGTTAGTTTTGCTCAAGTTCAGAATTTTGGAGAAATTCTATAAATAACTCCTATTGATTTGAAAGATACTTTTCAAGGCTGAAAAGTCATTGACTGTTAACAAATTTTCTTTCGAAAATAAGAAACGATTAATATTTGTACAAATGGTTAAAGATTCGGTAGCAAAGACGGAATTAATAAAATGATTTCTGTGAATATTTATAATAATAAAAAACGTGAGCACAGAGTAAAACATACTGCATTTCGGAAACTCTTTTTTTGGCTGTGAAGTTATATCATTATTTATTGTGAAAATATCTTTTCTTCTTACACTTTTTTTCTCTACATTTAATTCATTTAGGAGACTTAATTTTATAAGGTCGTAAATTTGAATGAAAACCTTGATATAGATATAAATTTTTAATGTATGAGACAAATAAGCTTAAGTGGCTAAAGGAACTGTAATAATTTCAAGAAATAGCTTAGAAAGCAAATTACAAGATGCTCGAATTTGAGTAACAAATTCAACGAAATTAAAAGAAGACTGAAAAAAAAAAAAAGCAAAATTTCTGGAATGAATATATTTTTTAAGCTAAGAAAACTACGCAAAGGATAAATGTAATTAAATAATACCGTAAGCTAAATATTTTGTTGTTATGCAAAGATTCAATAAATCTTTAAAATGATCAAAATTAAAGAAATAATTATCCAG
Source organism: Argiope trifasciata (assembly GCA_026543055.1). Classification (NCBI taxonomy): domain Eukaryota; kingdom Metazoa; phylum Arthropoda; class Arachnida; order Araneae; family Araneidae; genus Argiope; species Argiope trifasciata. The sequence continues at coordinate 329,439 of JAPMOQ010062643.1, forward strand.
AAAGAAAATATTTAAATCATACAAAGGCTATTTTTTATTTCATAAATTTAATTTTTATACAATATATTGTTTAAAAATTATAACGAAAAAAAGTAAAATATTTTTAGGAACTTTTTCATGAGGATATATATATATATATATATAATCATAAAATTATTAAAACCAAATTAGATAATACCAATATTGTTACTAACTGCTATCCTAAAGAATTAACTTTAACAGAAACAAATACAGATAATCTTGAAGCTACTTATCTGGATTTGAGGATCGAAATTGCTAATGATAAAGCAATAGTCGGTATTTATGATAAAAGAGACGAATTCAAATTTAATATAATTAAAGTCTGTAATTATCACTCTAATCTTAACTCTAAAATTTTCAAAAATTTAATTTTCTCACAATTCAATAAAATTAAAACAATTTGTAATGACAAAATTTCTTTTATAAAAGCAACAAATAGTTTTATTAAAAATTTAAACAATAATGATTTTCCCAAAAACTACTGCAATATCAATATTTTAATAAAAAAAGAAATATTGAAATATTAGTGAAATAGATGGCGCTAATAAATCCCATTTATCTTTAGTTACACTGTTGTATTATTATTGGAAAGGAAGAACGGTTGTACGCGGCCAGGTCTGTGCACTTATGGTTTTCTTAATCTAGTCATTGTGATTTTTCTTATGTAGTTTTACTCTTTATACATATATATTTGTTTCATTTGTTGATGTTTTTAATGTTTTGCTTTGTTTTTGTCTTTTGCTGTTAAAATTGGTATGTCTCTTTTGCCTTCATTTTCGGGGGATTTTCGGGCCACGAGGTGTCAATACTTTTGACCATTGTCCACCGATGCCTCACAGAAAAAATCCCTTATTAGGAATCCTTGCTTGAAAGTGGCTCCTGATTCGGTTGTCTAATTTTGTTGATAAATTTATATATATATATATATATGGAGGGGACTGAACTTTCGTGGGGCAGGCTTTGTTTTTTGTGTTGGGATCCAAGAATCCAATCTCATCCAAGAAAGTGTGGGATTTACTCAAGATTCACAAAAGAAATCCATGTGTGCATTTGCTAGTAGTCTATACTTATAAGAAAGCTCAGTGTGTGTGTGTGTTGGTGCTCTACAGGGAAGACCGTTGGACCTAGAGCTACCAAATTTGGTACATGTATGCCTCTGAGGTCGGGAATGTGCACCTTGAAGCCCTTTTTTCGAATTCATAATTAGAATTTGAATTAATTAAAATTTAAACAAAATTTCGACGTTTTTCCACTATAACTTCCGAAAATATTATTGCACAAACATGATTTTTTACATCAATTTAAAGATAAAAAAATTAGCTTTCTAATGGTATTAGTGTTTTAATGTATAACATAAGCTTCTATTTTTAATGAATTTTTAAATAAATATTTTAACCATGTTTTTTCATCACGTGACTGGATGAAATAAAAAAACAATAACGGATGTTCAAATAAAAATAAATCTAAAGAAATGCAACTTTTAGCACGTGACTGGATAAAATAAAAGAAATATAAAATGTGATATTTTCTAAAAAAATAAATGCAAAACAAAGATTTCTATAATCGTTTACAATAACTAAATCATTAATTCAATAAATCTTCTTTATTTATGGTAAACCTGATTGAATTTAGACAGGATATGCGTTGAAATCCCGATTTAATGGCGTATTTCTATAATCGTTTGCAATATCTGTATCATTAATTCAATAATTTTTTTCCCTTTTTCGCTTTCTTTAAAAAACATTTGATATTTTGGCAACATCACCGAAACAAACATTTTTATTTTGGAAGCCTAACCGATAATTAAAACATTTATAAAATTAAAGAATATTATTAGGAAAACATGTTCTTTTAGAACTTTCCGTCCATCATCTTAAAGAAAATATTAATTTCAGGTCAATCAATGCCCGTAATTACTTCACGGCTAATGAATATGTGATTTAATTGAAAATTTTAGAACGCATTACTTATGGCGAACGAGCTTTCCGCCAAAGGCGGCTAGTCATTAATAAAGCGGAATCTGCTTTTTCAGATAAATGTTTTTCATATATATTTAATATACACGTGGACTGTCATTACAATTTTTAAAAGCGAGGGTTTGAAAAGTTTACTTATCTTTGACAAATAAACTCGGGCTTTCTAGTATTCTAAGTTGATACCTTAGAATCTAAGGTATCAACGCGAGTGATCATAAGAAAGATGAGGTTTGGTGAATCATTTATAACTTGTTTTATTTAATTTGACTGGATATGAAGTCATTGTTTTCTTTATGAACTTTTGTCGAAAACTTTTGGCAAATTTCGTTTTTGGACATTTTTTATTCTCTAGCAATGAAGAATTACGTGGTTCTTATTTTATGTTGCAATTACTGAATTTCCAGTATTTGAAGAGCTTTAAGGATATGCATAAAAAGGTTATTTAATTAACAATAAAAAACAACCTTTTTTCCTGTAAGTTCTTCAGAGTAAATATTTTTGTTATTACATCTGATTTAATGGGATGTCTCTGATTTATAAAAAATATTTCCTGAAACAATAGAAGTGAAATAGTTATTGTTATCCCATTTCTTATGGGTTCTTTCAGGAAATTGCTTTTAAACCCATTCAAATGTATAGAAATTTTGCTTGAGTTATTACCGAATTTCTTGAGAGAATACAAATAATAGGTGTAGATAGTTATGGGTTCTGTATAATATTTTTCTACACATTCACATGACATGAAGGCTTTTATAATTTCCATGATGAAATTTTGAAATGTTTTCTAGATTCATTCCTTATATTAAAGAGTTGGAAACTTTTTGTATGAACAATGCTAATACCGTATTTCAACATTACACGAACTTTGTTTTAGATTTGCAGATTTGTTTAATTCAAATTTGAATTTCAGACCAGTCAAGTCATCTCGTATTGAATTTAAAAAATAAATTCTTTCGGTACGTGCTTAATAAATAAAATTATTTCCTGTTTTATTAATATTCTCCAATGCTGTCGCGCTAATCCATGCATTCAGATTCACCAGAATGCTATTGCGAGGGGATGAAGTTACGTCTTGTAATTATATATAAAGGCAGTTATTTGTATATGAAATATGCTTAATATTTTTCTTGTTTATATCATATGTCAAAGTTAAGCATCTTTGATATTTTCGATCAAATAGAGTAGGCTTTCACAATTGAATATTGTTTTTTATAATTAGTACGCGATTATATGTAATATTGTTTAATTAATCGAAAGAAAGCATGAATTATTAAAAGAAAAATATCAAATTGAATTAATTTCCATTTAATTTGAGATTAAGGAATATATTATCTTTTTAAAAAATAATTATAAATTTCTTGAAAGATTCTTTCTTATTCATTTCTATATCTTTATTTCCTATAAAATACTTAAACATTTAATTACCTTTCTTATAACTTTTAAAGTCAATGTTATCAGATTGTACTGTACATTTGAATTTCTATGTTAATATATTCTTTTGAAATTGATCGCATGATCATTTCATTTCATTGATCGCATTTTGAAATTGATCGATTCTTTTGAAAATGATCGCATTTTCATGTCAATTTATAATGAAAATCCTGCTCTATTTTAACAAAAGGAAACATTTTGTGGAAGAATTTTTTTTAAGTAATAGCTTAATCTACTTAAGATAAATAATTTGTAATTATTTTATTATTTTAATGGAAGAATCGAACAGAATGTTTCCACTGAATAAACTATTCAGTGGAATAGTTTACTAATTCACTAAACTACTCAATAATTTTTAAAATTTTGAAGAGGATATTCTTAATGCTATACATAAAAATATACTCCTTTGTTTAGCATTTTCATTAGTGAAGACAATAAAATATTCGTTTTAGTTCCGTTTCCTTTGACTGATTTGGTTAAAAATTTCATATTAATCTAAAATTGCAGGGCTTAGATCATATATTAAATTTTATATTTAGCTTATCTCGTTTCTTTTTTTTTTTTCGTCATATATCATTTCTAAAAATGCTTCTCGGTTTAAGGAATTCAGATACGGATATTTTTGAAAAATTCGAGGTCAATATATGTCATAATTACAACGCCTTTTCTTTGTACTCTTCAATGACAAGGAAGTCAAATATTATAGAATTTCAAATTGTATTAACGAGACAAGTTATTATATTATTAACACCAGATTATTGTAACTTCAGCATCGTAAGTAATAAGGTAAAATAGCCAAGGTGTCACTTCGGGCTACAGTTCTTTGTGTTTGTTATCAGTGTAACTGACCTTGATAAGCTGGAACAAGCTTAATGCAGTACTGAATAGATAATGGCTTGTTGGTTGCAAGAAAAATTTCGTTTACATCGATTTTGCAATCGATGTAGAGTTTATCGAAACCCTATTTATTTCACAGTTTGTTTTAATTTGGTTGCCTTTTATATCATGCATGTTTATACCATTATATATTAAATTATAACTTGAATCCCAATGCCCTATGCTAATTTTCTATTTAGTTGGATGCATGAAAATTGATCTAATGGGTAAAACCTGAAAAAGGATTTGCAAATTTATAAAGTATATCAAATAAAACGTAGACCTACAGCTATATACTAAGAAATCTTAAAAACGATACTATAACTACAGCTCTTGTGAAACAGAGCAATTATAAATACTCATTAGTGTCATTGAAATACTGATTAAATCAAGCAGGAAAAGAGATTATGGCCTTATTATAGAAAATATCTGTCTTTTTGACGGATTTAGAAGCTTCGAAACCTACTGTGAGCAAATTTAGTCGTAACCAAGGTTTCTTTCTAATGTAGATTATTGATGCACAGTTCATTTGCTCATAGTTCATTTGGAGCCAGTTCAAAAACAGTTTCACGTGTCTGACAAATGATGATCTGACAAATATACTAGATGGAGTTTTCTAAAGTTCAAATCAAGTGACTGATGGCTAAACATTATGCCTGCTCAAGGTGTGGCAAATTCATAATGTTTATGTTTTCCACCTCATAATGCTAGTATCATCGGTGTATGGCTCGACCAATGCAAGTCATTTCTCTCCGTATTCCTTTTTCATTCTGAGATAAATATATAAATAATCGTGCTCTCCTTTCTCGAGAAAAAATTGGATAATTATTCGGTGTTGATCTAGAAGAATCCAATATGTAATGAATTTCAGAAATCTAAGTCAGACTGTCCAAAGATAAATTTAACCCTGCTGTTATGTTCGTATTTACTTCACGTAAGTAGAGTTCGGACCAATATGAACCGACTCAGAAAATTAACTTTTCTTGTTGTAATTCACAGGAAACATTTAACAGTAGAATAGCAATATAAATTTAAAAATAGATCTAATAATACATAGCAACTATAAAAATAAAAAAATATTAAAACTAAACATAATAAAAAGTATCTATAAAAATAACAAAAAAAAAAGAAATTGAAACGCTTTTTTTCACAATTTTAACAATAATATTTTCATTAGATTTGCAAATGTGATTCTTACAATTGCAACATAACATATTAATTTTGCTGTCATTGCTTGACAGACAGAGCTTGCACCTTGTAAGTTTGACAAACAATGAATATTTTCAGTAGATCGCTATGGTGCATCTTCCCTCTTTATCTGAATTCTTTCACAATTTTTATTGAGTTCTCTCTTATTGTTAGGTGTTTCCTTGCTTCAGTGTGTGGGAAAAACCAGTGATTTTCCCAGTTCTTCCAAAAATAGCCTTAATTTCGTCAATTGGCTTTCATTCCATTCACTATGTATTGAAGTCCATTGAGCAAATGCATTGAAAGCAGAAATATCAAGCATATTATAGAATACTATCATGGGTCAACACTTGTCTTTTTACAAGTATATGTGCTTAAAAGTTGATCAAGAGTATTTATTTTTGAATCGTTAATAATTTTTTGTCAGGTCTGCTGCAAATTTCTTTGTCATGATGCAAAAGGCTTATAAGAAAGAGCCTTCAGAAAAGAACAAATATTAAGAAAAGAATATTCTTGTTCTTTTGGGGATGTAATTTTCAACTGATGTATCTTCTGCAAAATAAAATAATGAGCTGTGAATTTCTTTGCTTTGCATTTCTTCCGGAAGTTCCGATTTATTTTATGCTAATGGTGCCAAGTATAGACATTTTCCGTTTTTGAAGAATTTTTCCTAAGTTATAAGATGTGAAACAATTATCGCATGTAATATTGTGCCCCGAATACCCATACATAAGATCCCTCGCTAATCTCATGTCCTGACTTTCTCTGGCTTTGACCCTTGTGCTTTGGTATTGCAAATTTTGCAGCATACATAGATTTACTGTCAAATAAAGTCCGTATTTTGAACCCATATATAGATGGTTTACATGGTATATATTGTCTGAAAAGATAGTGACCACGAATTTCTGCAAATTCTTCATCTACATTAATAATTATACTCGGATCATATAATTCTGGTGAAATTTCAATCCACTTTTCCTGGATATCACTCACAGAAGATAATTTATCCAAATGTCTTCTTTCTACCCGAGTGGATTTATTATTAAAAAGAATAACGCTTGATATAATGCAAAAAGTTTTGAAGGGCATAGTAGCACGAAATATATTTTTGACAGTTTCTTTATCCCTTAAGCATTTTGTTGATTTTCCATATGATTTATAAACACCAGTTAACAATAAAAATCTAATATAGGAATGAAAAATTTTACTTTCAAGAGTTTACCACTTTTTTCCATAAACCATTTCTGCTTAAATATTACTCATTTATCATTGCGTTTTCAATTATAGAAATAAATGTTTCCTCAAATGCCCTTTTTACTTCTGATATCTTCGATGTTGTATATCTTGTGACCCCTTTATAATATTAAGTTAGTTAGGATTAGTTTTTATAACATTAGCAGCTGTTGATTGAGAAGAATATGGCACATTCTAATTTTTAACACAAAAATAAGGAAAATTACCTTTGAAAGTAATACTTTTTCACGATCATATTTTTAAAGCCACTATATTTTTTAATGGCCAAAGATCTTTTTTCATTGACAAACAATTATATTTCATGCTTTTTTTGGTACTCAGCAGTACGGAGTTAAATATGGAATTCAATTTTCACACCATTTTCCTTTAAACTGGCCATTATAAAAACCTCTACCCTCATCGAATAATTCTTTCATCACAGATGTAAAATCATTTCTAGTCATTTTTTAATGATTCTGAATTTTCTTTCAAAAGAGTAAATACATTTTACAATATATTCATCATACTTTAAACTGTGAAACGGAAGCAAATTTGCATGGAAAAACAAATTTTTACTTAAGATACTTTTATAAATCAATAATAAAGTTTTCATATATGTTTGAAATCTTCTGTTGAATATTCTTCTGTGGAACTGGCACTCCCACTCCAAACTTCCATTTTATGCCAGAGGAAGAGCGTTTGTCCAAAGCCCATTTAAGGTGAAACCGAAATGTTTACACGGTGGTTCTTTGGTGGAAACGGGACTCGAACTTGAACCTCTCCTGTTCTGAAGTCGAGACCTTACCACCTGACCCCAGTGGCCACATAATAAATTTTCCATATATGTTTGAAATCATCTGTTGATTATTCCCACCTCCCCCCCCCCCCCAAAAAAAATGTCGATTTTATTCCCAAACTAACGACTGATCTACCAAATATTTTGTTAACATATGCTTTGGAATTATAAAATTCTTAAATGCAAAACAGCTTTGAACATAGGTCGCTTTACTAAATCTGTAGAAATAAGAAGTTTGAAATAAAAAAAAAGAAGAAAATATCTTTCAATTCTCTGAAGGGATAATAAATCATTTTATGGAATTTAGTTTTATTAACTGAAGATATTCAATTCCTTTTTTCGTTTAGAATCCAGTTAAAGAAATATTGAGATTATATTTCTCCAATTATTTAGATTATACATGTGGTGCCAGGTATATCACTTCCTACCATTGAGTGAAGCCTGTGACCTCACTTCCCGCCACTAAACAGCCCTCTGGTGGAGAAAACGTAAGCAAAATGCAGTTCATGTCAGGACGTGGCAAAATGATTACAACGTACTAAAATAATCGAAGACGCATGTGAAAAGTCATAGATGGAATTACGGCGTAATTCTAAAAGAAGAACTTGATTATCCATTTCATCTTGTAAATTAGTCATCATCCTTTGTTTAACATTAACCTTTCATTGTCATCCCTTAAATTCTAAAATATCATCTCGAATTATTATTACTTGGCCATAACCCCACCACAATTTCCAGAAGTGGGATGATGAAACGATGATGAAGCGATAAAGAAACGAAAATAGATGAAGCGATGATGAACGGAAAGTTGATGAAACAATAATGAAACGAAAGTAGATTTCAGAAGTCGGATTGCGAAACGAAAGTGGATTTACGAAACAAAATTCCTGTGGATAAGCTAGTTTCCATCAACAAATTTTTAGGAAAGGTACGTAACATTTATTTTGTGATAAGATGACTACCTTAAATGATATTCAAGGTATAAGCATTGCATTGAGGAATTGTAAAACAGAAAAAAATATAGATATTGCACATATTTCTTATCGACACGGTTGGTGATTGTTCAAATCGAAAGAGGAACGAGTATATATTGGTTTTGATTTTGCAAATTAATGACTGGAAAATCTACACAAGGTAACATTTTTTAAAAAAAAAATTCCTCTGCCTTTGTGCTACGGATTTTAAAAAGTTCAAGGTTCTAAAAAATATCACGCCATAATTAATGTAATACCATAATTATTTCTTATTTGATTCTAAAGTCAAAGATAAAATCTGTTTACATATGAAGACTACATATTTAGTTGATCACATCTGAATAATCACGAGACCGAAAGTATTCAGCATTTTAAAAAGAGAATTTTGGTTGCAGAATAATTACTCGTTTACTACTTAACTATATCACAATTGCGTGCTCCGTGATTCTGCTATGTTTTGTGTTCAACTGACCTTGAACGCGTCATAAAATATAATTTTTTAGTGAAACAAGGATCGGCCTCTAAAAACTGTATAATTTGTCAAAAGATAATTTGTTGAAACAATGAGAAGTGCAATGAAATCTTTGCGATAAATAAAGTAGCAACATTTACTTTGAAATGACTTTCCTTTAAATACATTACGTGAGAGAGGCAGTTTTTAAAAACATTTCCCATAAACTGAAAATCGAATGATATTGTTTGCAGAAAAAATTTTACGAGTTATACATGAAGAAAATTAGTCAAATACTCAAAGGAAGGTGATTTTTTTGAGTTTATTTAAAGAAATAATGCTCTATCTTTGTTTTTCTCTTTGGAATCATATATGGTAGGAGATACGTTGAAAATATAAAATTTGCCCTAAATTTAATTAATGAACTAAAGCAAACAGCTGAAATTCAGTTTGTCATTAATTTTGTGAAAAATTATTCAGAAAGGTAAGAATTATTTTACTGTAAATTATAATGTTAAACTTAATTTTTTCCTATGCAATATTATTATTTTATCTACTAATTAGATATGATTCTGTAAATTATATTAGTAAATTTATATTTTAACTATGCAATTTTATTATATTATCTATCAATTAGACATTATTACTGTAAATTATAATGGTACTTTTTATTTTTTACTATACCTTATTATTACAATATCTATTATACATTTATTCTGTAAATTATAATGCTAAATTATGATTTTTAACTACTCATTATTATTATACTAGCCGCCTTTGGCGACCAGCTGGTTCGCCATGAGTAATGCGTTCTAAAATTTTCAATTAAATCACATATTCATTAGCCCTGAAGTAATTCCGGGCATTGATTGGTCTGGAATTAATATTTTCTTTAAAATGATGGACGGAAAATTCTAAAAGAACACGTTTTCCCAATAAGACGGATTGATGCAACAACTTTTATTTAAAATATTAATAAAAATATTTTGTAAAATATGGCTCACAGAGCAAAGTATGAAGAAATCTAAAAGTCATTATTCATAAATGAGTTCATGTTTGACTCAAGCTGCATTAAATGTAATTATTTATTTCATTTAGATCAAATTAATAGTGTTAAACAATATATATGCCTATTAATAATATTTTACAAATTAGCCTTTAGGCTGGAATTGGAATGCATATCCTGTATGAATAAAGATAATTTTACTAAAATAATTATATAGATATTGCAAACGATCATAAAACCTTTGTCTTGTATTTCCTTTTTATAAAACATAACATTTAATATTTATCTAATTTCATCCAATCACGTGTTTACTGTTGCATTTTTTTTCGATGTAATTTGCAGTCATAGTTAATTTATTTTTTTTAATTTGAGCTTCTGTCAGTATGATGGCAACAGTTTAATAAAAACTATTTTTTCCCCTTTGCTCTTTCATTATTTATCATTTGTTTTAAAATTTTATTGTTTTGTCTGAAATATATTATTGAAAAATATGTTAAAAAATTTCTTTAAAAATTCGTTAAAAATAGAATTTTAAGTTAAATGTTAAAAAAAACTGGTACCATTAGAAAGCCATCTTTTTAATCTTTAACTTGATGTAAAAATAAGCTTTGAGCAATAATATTTTTGGAATTTATTGCAAAAAAAACCAATTTTCAGTATTTTATGCGTAACTAATATGCCCGTTTATTTGTTTTGTTTTTAATGATTAACTGCCGTATAAACTTTTTTTCTGCTGATCGGTTCTTGATTTATTTATTTCAAATTGCAGATGTTATCAGTTACTGAATGAATCAGTGTAGCTCTGTTTTATTTCCGGTGTTAGGTTTAAAGGATTAAAATTTCTTTAAAAATTCGTTAAAAATAGAAATTTAAGTTATATGTTAAAATACTGGCACCGTTAGAAAACTAATTTTTTAATCTTTGACTTTATGTAAAAATCAGCTTTGTGCAGTAATATTTTCTGAAGTTAAAGCAGAAAAACGCTAAAAGTTCGCTTAATTTTTAATTTATTCAAATTCTAATTAAAAATTCGAAAAAAGGGCTCAGAGGTGCACATTCCCAACCTCCAAGGTATTTATGTACCAAATTTGGTAGCTGTAGCTCCAATGGTCTGGCCTGTAGAGCGCCAACACACACACACACACACACACATTGAAATTTATTATAAGTATAGATATAGATACAGATGGATATAGATTATCAATAAATGAGATATAACTGTTAATTATATTTTAATCTTTTACTATGCATTTTTATTATATTATCTATTCTTTATCTAATATTATTATACATTTTTAGATTACAATTTGCTAAATTGACATATATAAAATTATTTGCCTTATGAAATGAAATTATTATATATCAAGTACGATCCTTTCTCGTCTTAGATATTGCACTTACTTTTTATTATTTATTAATGCTATTGTTATGTATTTTTTTCTTTTATTCTTTAATAATTCTTTATAATTTATTCTTTTCTTTTATTCTTTAATAATTCTTTATAATTTATTCTTTTCTTTCATTCTTTAATAATTCTTAATAATTTATTCTTTTCTTTTATTCTTTAATAATTCTTAATAGTTTATTCTTTTAATAATTAAAAAAAAACTTTATTCTTCACTGTACAAAAAGCTTTGTGATGGATTAAAAACTCAAAGTTGTTTTACCAACAAAGATACATATAGATCTTTTTTTCTAATAACAAATCGACATAATCAAAATTTCCATATATATACATATGGGAAATTTAGATGTATATGTATGAGAATTGGAGGTCTGAGTAGCAGTCAGCAGTGGCTATTTAAAATCGTTAATCTAAACGGCAATGCAGCCCATCACCGTCTGGTTGCCTCCGATGTCTTACAAGCTGTGGTTTAACGCCTATATACTCCCTCTTCCCATACTATTAACTTGCGCTGGTACAAATTGTTTCCCCAGCCGCTTTTTTTTTGGTGATGCTACATGTTGTGGTATCTTCGCTTGCCAGATTAAGCTGCAATTTGAAAACGGAATGTGCAGTTCGGCCATTATCAAGTAAAGTTGTAGCAATGCCAGCGAAAGCTACAGCCAGAGCTATATTTCGGCCCTTGCGGAGTTAGCTAGCAGGAGATTCTGCACAAACGTCTCATCCATACCCTCTTGTACGTCAAGAAAGATAAATCCCTCCTTCCCATTATTTACTCGGTTCAGAATCGTTCCGTTAACTACGCGCTTCTGGGAAGTAATCGTAATGGTTTCATTGCCCTGCTCGTCTAAAAGTCGTAATTTACGTAAACTTCGTCGTTTAGCTCCTTCAAAACTTCGTTTGTAATTCCTCTCTTCGCTGCAGTGGGGGTAGGCCGAAATCAGTGAGGCATTTTCCAGACATGAAAATCGTTTTAGTCTCAATCTATACCAAATCTCTGTTAATGATGAGGTTATTGTGAGTGTCATATCTTCTAATAAAGCGTCCTAATATTTATCCCACTGCTGGATGGGGTTTGATAGTTAGCAAGTGCTCACTAAAATTGTATCTGATCTTCATAGTCAGGGTTTTATTACTCCGAAAGTTTAGATCTGAGCTTTCTGGGCATTTTGAAAAACTATCAAATAATGACAAATAAAAAAATAATTAACACTAACCTAAAAACGATACAATTAAAAGTATAAGCATATACGAAAAATATATAATATAAACACAATTTAATTACAAAAGCACATAAACTAGCTTTAAAACAATTATTTACGTCATATACCCAAAATAAAACAAAACAGCAAATCAAGTCCGTGTTTCTTTAAAATTAATTCAAGACTATTTTTTTATCTATCGAGACTGAGATAGCTACAACAGTATAATGCACATAATTTTAAAACTTTTAATGCAAATAAAAACACAGTTGTCATCAATCGCACCAGAGCATTCAACGTCAGTTGGCGTAACGCAAATGCTTGACTTAGCTACGCCAGTTGGGTTAAAGTAATGCAGATTAGAATTTTTATTTCCTTGATTCTGTTTTCTATTAATTTAAAAGTATTTCAAAAGGAATCCGAAATATTGATTAGTTAACAACATTTGATTTGAAATACATCAAACACTAAGAAAATAAGCAAAATCGTTTGAAAGAATCGATCGAAATTATACTTAGTCTAACCTCATTATTGTTTGGAAAAAAAACTGGGGCCTTACTCATCTTTGGCTGGATTTGGCCTTTTTGGCGCGAAATTTAGTTTCTAATCACAAAAATATTAACCACTCAATTAATTAACCGGAATAAATAGTAGTCTATGTCCTATTCCAGACTATAATCTATCTCTGTGCTAAATTTTATATATATATATATATATATATATATATATATGGTGGTGAGTGGTGAGTTGGGTGGGAAGATGAGTGACTGGAAGCGCTACTGGAGGGGGAAGTTTATAAATATGTTTCCCTCTCTAGTCAGTTGCCATCATGCTGTGGTGTAGAGCACAGCGGGCCTTCGCCGTCGAGAGTTTCTTTTCTAACGATCTCTCACTCGTATCTATGCAACGTACCTTCCGCGCTCTCTTTGAGATTCCTCCTCACAGACCCATTCCTGACCACAATTCGATTCTATAGTGGGTTAACTCATTTCGATAATGTCACTAAACCCAGAAAGGGACATCAACGACCTACCAGAACTCCGGAAAATGTCAAAACTGTGTGGCAGGCAGTTCTGCGTTCGGCTCGCAAACATACAGCTGCTCTGGGAATTTCTGACACCACTCTTCTACGAATTCTTCAACAAGATCTTCAATTTCATCCCTATAAATTTGCTAAGGAATTAACCGAACGCGATTTTGTTGCCCGTCAAAATGTATGTGAAGTGCTGCTTGACCACCTGCCTTAAGACGCAGTCGTTTTTTTCGGCGACGAGCCTCACTTTGAAATCCCTTGTTTATGTCGATCGACCAGGGACGATAGCTCACCTCAAGAACAACATTCACGGCGCCATTGCCAACATACCAACTGATATGCTTCAAAGAGTGGACATGAACTTCAAAAAGCTACTTAACCAGTGTATGCGTATTTGGGGTCGCCATTTAATATATATAATTTTTGAAACTGTATGAAAAAAAATTGGGATATTTTATTCTTAAATAAAAAGAAATAAAACAATAACTGAAGTACTTTGGTTTTTATTGACCTTTTAAATAAGTAAGTTTATCTGGTGCACCCTGTATATATACATATATAAATATACAACCTTTTTCACTTTATTTTTTTATTAATATGTATTTTATAAACAGGTTCTGGTTAAAGATTAGAATGAGAGTAATTTTCCAATGTTGATTTATGAGTTATTTCATTAAAAAATTATGAAATCTGATAAGCCTACAAAATGATTTAGTCCTATAAAAATAGAATGTATAAAATTACAGACGTACACCAATTATTCAGAAAGATGAGATGCCGTAATATATTTTTTTGTAATAGAGCCTTTATTATTTAAATTAAATGCTAAAACATTTGAATATTTTTGATCTGAGCACGACAAATAAATACATGATTTATAAGCATAATTTATCCGTGTTATTTAATTAAAATAAAATTTAGAAGCTATTAGTATAAGAAAGTTGTTATTTGTATAGTTTTGTACAGAAATGTACGTTTAGAGCGGGGGGGGGGGGGAGGCAACACAATTTCCAAATTTTAGGGTTTTGCTTGAGTTAAGACTGAAAATATGTTCTTTTTTTTTAGTTACATTTATTTTATTTTTTTCAATTTCTGTTTATTAGCAGTCAATAACGCAATTATTAAGCACAATAAAAATTCGATTCTAGAAAAATAATGACACTGATAAAATATATTTTCGCTTAATTAATTGATTTGAATCTACTTTATCTCCATGATTGCTATTAGCACACCTTTTGTCCACCCGCTGCTTAATTAGAAATTGAAAGCAAAAAGGAGCAGAAGGAAATTAGCAAAAGGGAGCAAGTCTTGTGCAACAGCAAACGCATTCATGGACTTCCTTTATTCTTAGAAAGGATCTGAGTTCTGAAACAGCTTCGTTTGCCTCTCCGATAGTTTGTAATAATTATGTCTTAGTTGTCTTGCCAGGTTAATGTAGAAAATATGTATTGTATTTTTAATTCTAGGCGATATTTTATAATTTATTGATACAATACAATGCATTTGCCAAAAGACTTGAGAAAAAAGGAAGAAAATGCCATTGCACAAGTAAGTTCAATTTATTTTATTACCTCTCTCTCTCTTTATAATATAAATATGTAGGTGTGTCCTTATTTATTTATATGCATATGTATATGCTTGTGTATATATGGGTATATATGTGTGTATGTGTGCATATATGTGTGTATGTGTGCATATATGTGTGTATGTGTGCATATATGTGTGTATGTGTGCATATATGTGCATATGTATGTTTATATGTTTATGCGTGGTTATGCATGTATATGTATCTATGTATGTATGTATATGCAAGTATCTGTGTGAGTATATATATAAATATGGATAGATAGATGTGTGTGTGCGTGTTGTGTATCTGTGTGCATATATGAGCACATGCATGTGTATAAATCTATCAGCGTGTATGTGTATCTATGAACGCGTGTGGGTATGTGTGTGACTACTATTTTTTCGGAGTTATAATATAAATCTTGCAAATGGTAACTAATTGGGAATCCTTCCAGAATAATATTAAATAATACTTAATTTTAGTCTGGATAAAACGGAGTGCGTTTCATTTCCAATTCAATAAAATTGTTTTGAAAGAAGCTCTGAATAAATAAATAAAATCGAGTATTCTGGGTCTTCGAATGCTTTATTTCCTTTGAAGCGTTTTCTACTCTGCTTATTAAGAATCTAACTCTGTCTTTTAAGCAGTGAACATATATTTCTGAATATCAGAATACACAAAAAAATTTATTTCACGTAATTTTCCATTAAATGCTATAGAACCAACATAATAAAGTTCAAAAAAATAAATTGTTATTTCTGTTATTGAGGTTCATATGCGCATTAAGGTATCCTAGCACGTTAGGTGTACTTTTTGTAGAAAAGCGTGGTATAAACATACTTTAACCGTATTTCTGGGCTTAAGACAATTCTAAATTAGTAATAGGATGTCAATAAATGAAATAAACATTAACGCCTTTTTAAAATTGGTATTTAATGGTATAAATTCAAGCAAATAAAACTTCAAATATGCTACATCAAAAACTATATTTCCCATCCTAACAAAATTTAAACCAAAATAAACTACATAGTTTCGTCTAGAGAATAAACAGCAATCGTATGGTTCTAATTAGAAATAAAAGTTTCGGAACCAGTTGGAAACTTATCATAAAATTTTAGTAAATTTATTACATTATTATTCAAACAATAGACTGTGAATTTAAAAATATTCAATCTATCCAAATTCTTTTAAATCATTCACTGAGAAATGGTATAAAGAGAAAGTCCATTAAATTTCATAGTTATATGATAATAATATTCTGTCTTATTTGATTCGAAGTGAGTGAGAAATGAGTAAATTCAGTTTTGAGAAAAATGCATTTAAAGTTGCAATAACTTGTTAAAAAAAATTATGAGCTTACATACTTAAAATTAACAACAATTATAGCTTATGACTTCTTACTACCAATTTCTTAATAAATTTCCTTTTTTAATAATCTAAATTTTTTTCTCGCAATTTTTTCAATTGGCAGTGAATGCTACTTAAATTCATTTATAAGTCTTTTTCGAGCTCATCAAATGTTCTAAAGGAATTTGTACTAGAATACACTCCAACAACTTTAGGGATATCCAATAATCCTATAAAATTTTCGTTAACATGTATTACAGGCATAAATACCCCTAATACGAGGATTCAGAGCTCAACAATGACATGTTTAGATATAAATTTCCTCAAAAACGGTTAAAGTATGAAAAAGTTAAAGTAAATAAACCTCATTGAAATTTTGTGTTTTTCTGTGCCAAGCATTTTTTGTATTTAAAAACTAAATTTGTGCTTATACAAATTTTTAACATGTTTTCGGGCCTTTAAATCGGTATTTCCGGTTATTTAAATGTCCACTTCCGGTTTGTCGATCATTTCGAAAATATTAATATATTCACTTTTAAAATAGCGTAGAGACAAAAGTAAACCTGTTTTGGATAGCTCAAAGACTGGTCTATGCAATAAAAGTTTTTTAAACAAATTTCATGTTTTTCGAAAATTGACCTTTAAAACGTGTTCGTATACATTAAACTGAGCAAAGACGCCAATCTTCTTAAATAATGACGCAGTAAAATGATTTATATTGTTTAAAATATCGTTATATTATTTTAACCCTATCATAATAATACTTGTGATCAGGCCGATAGGGTATGTTTAGCTTTTAATTAAGTTTTAAATTATTCATCCACTAATTTATTTTTTTCTAAGCCCGTTTTCGCTTACCTCATTCCATAAGTAAAGATTTCAAGCAATTAACTTTATGAATGTTTTACGATATTTATAATATGTAATTCCTCAAATTTTCGAAGGGTTGTGTAAAAGGAGAGTAAATCACGCTATCCAAGAGTCAAGAGTGTCTTTTAAAAAATCTTTCCTTCCCATGATTACTTTCAACAAAATTTCTCATGCATTGTAAAAAATAAAAAACAAATCCGAGAGTTGAGCCAGCAATGAACCAAAAAATTTCAGAAAGTAGTATTTGAGTGAAGTTATACTTTAAACTTTGAACGAATTGTGCTGTTTGCGGTTTTTTAATGGTGATTTGATGCATGAATATTGCTGTTTACTTGTGTTCTTCTATTTTTGATAGCGTGATCCATGTTTTCTTGTAGAACAAAGCGTCTTTGTTCGTTATTTATTTCGTAGGGTTTTCCCATCTTACCAGATGGATTTTTGAATTTTTCCTTAACAATATATATAATAATGTATGTGTATTGCTTTGAATTTTTTTCTATGCGTTTTTGCATTTCTTACTATACTTTACATTTTGATTAAAACTTTAACAGCCTAAAACTCTACATAATTTACTTTAACGTTTTGTATGCATTCATTTTTTTTCTAAAATCAATTCGAAAAAAAAAAAAAAAAACTCATAAAATTCATATTAAAATTAGGGCATTTATATGTGTAGCTTTTTTGTATGCTATCAAACCAAGTGATAGATAGGTTTATATTAGACACTGATATGGCGTATATTAGACACTGATATGGCGTAT
>JAPMOQ010062643.1:357371-381832 GCA_026543055.1 Argiope trifasciata
AAAATAAATTATTATTAAAATTAAATCATGTGGTAAAATAAATTATTGGTATTAGAAAGATCATTAGTCAAACGATTGAATTGTTTGTCTCATTAGTCAGTTGCAGTATATACACTGAAGTGATAAAAGTCAAGGGATAGCAATATGCAAATATACAGACGGCAGTAGTATCGCAGCAAAAGAGTATAAATGCGCAGTTCGTTTTCCAGAGCTTTCATTTGTGTTCAAGTTACTCATGTGAAGAGGTTTTTCGTGATTTATGGCGGCACGACGAGAATTAACAGACTTTGAACGTGGAATGTAAGTTGGAGCTAGACGCATGGGTCATTCCATTGCGGATATCGTTAGTGAATTCAACATTCCGAGTCCACAGTATCAAGAGTGTGCCGAGAATATGAAATTTCAGCCATCACACCCCATCATGGACAGCGCAGTGGGCGACCACCTGCACTTAACGACCGAGACCGCCGACGTCTGTGTAGAATGTTCAATGTTAATAGACACGCAACACTTCGTCAAATAACTGCAGGAATCATTGTGGGACGTACGAGGGACGCGTCCGAAAGGACTGTGCGGCGAAATTTGTCTTCCTTGGGCTATGACAGAAGACCGACTCGAGTACCTTTACTGACAGCACGACATCGTCTGCAGCGACTCTCCTGGGCTCGTGAGCATATCGACTGATCCCTAGACCAGTGGAAAACCATAGCGTGGTCAGATGAGTCACGATTTCAGTTGTTACGAGCAGATGGTAGAGTTCGAGTGTGGCGCAGACCCCACGAAGCCATGGACCCAAACTGTCAGCAAGGCACTGTTCAAGCTGGTGGTGGCTGCATAATTGTGTGGGCTGTTTTTACATGGCATGGACTCGGTCCTCTGGTGCAACTGAACCGATCATTGACTGGAAATGGTTATGTTCAGCTGCTTTCAGATCACTTGCAGCCATTCATGGACTTCACGTACCCACACAACGATGGGATTTTTATGGATGACAATGCGCCATGTCACCGGGCCAGAACTGTTCGCGATTGGTTTGAAGAACATTCCGGACAATTCCAGCGCATGATCTGGCCACCTAGATCGCCCGATATGAATCCCATCGAGCATTTATGGGACATCATCGAAAGGTCCGTTCTTGCCCAAACTCCTGCACCATCCACACTTTCACAATTATGGACGTCTATACAGACAGCATGGCTCAATATTCCTGCAGAGGACTTCCAACGACTTGTGAACTCCAAGTTGTTGCACTTCGTTGAGTTGATGCACTTCGCCGGGCAAAAGGAGGACCGACACGATATTAACAGTCATCCCATGACTTTTGTCACTTCAGTGTACTGGGTAGACCCAGGTGCTATTACCATTTCCTTACCGATTGTGCCTTCGGAAATACTAAAAAAGTACAAAAAAAGTAGAAATAGTTTTCCTACGGCATGAGTTTACTGTTATCATAGAGAAGATAAGAGAAAAGTTTGTTGTTACTAAAGCCCCCCAAGGAATGGTTTTCAACGTTGCCCTGTTTAAAGGTTTCTTTCTGAAAATTCCATGTATCGTTCCTAGTGGTAACAAAATTATTGTATAATGAAATATAGAGTTTTTACTTATAACAAATCTCAAATTAATACAAGAAACATATTATGTATTGAGAGTGCTGGACAACTCTGTAACAATACAGTAAGAATTTTCAACATCCAAAACATTGATCACTTAAATGTTAAACAAGATTCAGCCATATTACTCCCACTCCCTTCCACTTAAGAAACCATCATATAAAGATGTGATGAAATTACCTCGCAAATGCGTTTCACAAAATGATATATGGCTCTACAATGTCCTACAACCCAATGACGCAGTAGATGAGCCCAACGTTATAGAGGGGGGGGGTGATGTTTAATGTGGATATAATTTTTTTGTGTGTGTATTTTTTGCTTTAAATAACTAATAATATTAAATTAAACTGTAGAGCTGTGAATTATTTAACATTGTGGAAAATTTTACTATGGAATATTTTTCATAGAGTTGGTTGTAAGAAAGAGGTAGTCTTAACATTCCAACGTATGTAGATTATCTGAAAAATATATTTTATGAGTGAAAATACTGTCATAACATGTAGAAAAATTAAGATTTATTAAAAGGAAGATTTTTGCACAATTTGGAATTTAGAATTTTCAAACGTTTATTACGGTTTTCTGCAAACTTGAATAATTGGAGCTTCTTTCTTTTTGCAACATACCCTTCAATTATTGTATTTATTTTCTAACATTCTTATGATGATAATCAAAGAAAAATACGTTTTTTTAAAAAAATTGTGATACTATAAACTATATTTGTAATGGATTGTAAAATGTTGAAATAAATTTTTATTCTCAAAGTATTGATAATAATACTATTAATAAAATATTTAAGTTCTTATGTAAAAAAATAAAATCAACTCATATGCAAAAAAAAACAAGAAAAAAAAACGCGCTTGCATATTCAATTGCTGGTGTCTCAATGAAGAAAACAATTAAACATCATTATGCTTTTTAGGACCAACATTTACAAAGTAAGCAAAATTAAATGAATAAGAATTCCTTAAAAAATTTAAATCACAATTATAAAGATAAACAAATCAACATAATCATAAAATTACGGTCTATCCATCACAAGAATTCTGTTAGACGATCGTCTATGTTTACGGCGGGCGTCATAGAAACAGGTTACTGTAGGAAGAGTTCATTTCGTGGAGGTAGAAATTCATTCAAGTTTCTCATGCTGGCACGTTTAGTGCCAAACTGGCGATATTATGTATTATAACATTTAATTGTTGAAAACAAATTTTAAAAACAAATCACAAAGATAAAAATTTATTTGCATACTCGGAGAATTGAAAATATCTGATATTTTTGTTATAAATTTACAAAGTGAAAAACAAATCAAATAGAAAAACTGAATAATTATTTGCATGTCTAACGACTGCGCGAGAAGAAAAAATTAAGAAGTAAAATCATGCAAGATAAAAAATTAATCATCTTCATTTCATTTGATTTAAATTTATATGTTATTAATATAAAATTATCCGCTGCAAACGCATCTAATTTAACATAAATGCAATAATATAATAAATCGTAATTATTTCATTTGATTTAAATTTATATGTTATTAAAAGACAAAAAAATTATATGCAATTAAATATTAACCAAAGAAAAGATTAATAAAATATAAAAGAAGTAAGTTAAATGAATATAAAGATAGTGCGATTGCGAATAAAGCGAGATGTTTTCTTATCACTACAATTGACGCCAAAAACAAGAATGGTCCCCAAGACTTAAGTCCAATTCCACACATTCAAAATGGATCTTCCCTAACAAAGCCGGTTTCTATGACGCCAATCATAAACACAGACGATCGTCGAGCAGAGTTCTTGTGATGGACAAACAGTATAAGCCTCTGCCATGGTCTCTTGCAGGAATCTCGGCTCCGCGACCTAATTCCAAGAAAGTTCTTCGATGTGCAAATCTTGTTGTTATTGAACTTTTAGCTATGTATTAATCATCTGGACTAACTCTGAACTTTTTGTTCTGACTAAATTAGCTGCCGGTGACTGACAGAATACTTTAATTTTTTTCCTGTCAATTATTTTAGACGAATTTATTATGTTTTACTTAGGATCCGTTAGTTATTATTGAGTGACGATATGCATTTAAAAATTATATTATTTTATCAACAATATAAAAATGATTTTAATTTGTAAACAACTAAATGCACACAGTTCTTATTCAATTTTGTTTAGATATTTTTTGTCAGCATATAAAATCTAATAGTGTGGAATAGATGGAAATGACTCAGAAATAGTGTTGACCCTCAACAAATTAAATTTGCAGACGTTCTTTTTTTTCTAATGTGATATAAAAAGGGGAGGGGGACTGATTATGTATTTCTTATATCCCGCTCACAATTACGAGTTCAGTTTCAAAATACTCTTGGTATTGTCTTAAAACGGAATTATAACTTAATTAAACTGAACTGTGTAGATTTGTACAATTCAATAAATACTTATGGTATAGGTAAATATTTACGTACTTTGAATATTTATTGTTAAAGCATTATTTATTTTTTTAAAGAAAAATGCTGCTTTGTTTAATTAATGCTTACGATGTTTAGTATTGAAAATTATCTGCTTTATCAACAGCTTCAACGTATTTTACAATGGTATTTCCTCTCATAAAAGCTATACTTGCTGGATCCATTCTTGGGAAAATGAAAATCTTCGGTACAGGTATGCTCAATTTTATTATTAGAAATATTTTATAAATACAGGTTTGATGAACTGAAGAAAAGTGCACAGTACTTTTACAATAAACATTTTATATTTTTACAATACCATCAATTTAAAAAATATTTAATACTGGCAAAATAAGGACAATCAGCTTACCTCAAAACATTCAGAGGTGTTTCCTATCGCATGGTTTTAATGTCAAAGGGGAATGAATTAAAACTATAAAAACATGCTTCAATGTTTTAATTTAATTTATGCTTTTAATATTTAATCGCAGACGGATGGAAAGAAGAATTTTTGAAAATAATGGATGCAGAAGAGTTACCAGCCTGCCTCGGCGGAAAGAAAACGGATCCAGATGGAAATCCTCAATGCAATACCATTGTAAGTAACGGTGTATATTTATTTTATAAAAATTTTATGATTTTTTAAATCTTTTTTTTAATGAATATCAAAAAAGTGTACTTCAAGTGTGCACTCGTTAAAAAAGTATACTTTAGTTTTTTTAGAAATGGATTTCTTATGACTTTAAAGAATCATGTTTTTATACAATACTGATATACTGATAAAGAAATTAGATTAGTATATAGATATACAAATAAAGAGATATAGTAATAAACCCAAATAGAATAAAAATCAATTTAATTCTTTTTCAGTAATATATTATATAACACTAAATTACATAAAATTCAAATAAATACTACTTTCGAACTAATTGCAAAATATGTATTTAATTTCGAAATGTAATTGTGTTTTAACAAAATTTTTCACTAACATTTATATATTTTTATAATGTAATGATAAAACGAAGATTCAGATTCATAGGCAATTTAGACAAAAGTTTCAAACTTTTTGAATATTTTGTGCGTGTGAAAAACTATCAACATCCATTAGAAGAGTTCAAGTACTATTTTAGCATGCATTAAGTAGCAATCCATTGTAATAAATAGAATGTAACTTTGCAGATGCTTTTAAAGAATGAAAATGGCAAAATTATTACTGAAGTAGCAATACTATAATAATCCAGAGAAATTTTAATTCTTATATATCTAATTATTTAAATGACATATAAACAACACATTTTAAATATATCATATAATATCAAAGTGTATGAAAACTCGGTATGGTAGTGGCAGTGCTACGTGCTCCCAAATTTGGGTCCGAGGTTCTACCCAGACTGACTCAACCTTTCATCCGTACAAATGTCGATAAACTTAGGACCTGAGCATATATATTTAATACCCCAAGGCTCTCGGTCAGGAAATAGATATAAACATTGTAGCTCTCGACCCACATGGGCTGCCTTGCTACTGAGCTAAATTTTTTTATAGTATATTATTTAAATGTGCTCTTCTGACACCATTTTTTCACGAGGAACTTATTCATAAAATTAAAAAAAATTGCCTTTGGAAATGTAAACGACTGCACAGTCTTTAATTTGTAAAGAATCATTTCTAAGAAATTTAAAAACATATTATTTTGGTGCATCTTTATTGCCACTAGATTGATAAATTTTGATTTCATAAAACTATGGCCAACAGCTTAATAAAGCGGATGGCCATTCTTTTGCCATAATCTATCATTTTTGAAATTACTATCCCCTTTAACACTGTACTTAATTTTCCCATCAAATCTCATAGAACACATCGCATTTCAATGTCGCCTCAAATCTCTCTATCTGTTTTTGTTTTAATTTATTAAAATAAGTTACAAATCATATCATCATTAATATTTTGAATTTCTAACTTCTAATATTTTTATTATTGATGCTCTTTTTCTTTTATGATTATAATTATTAATGAAAGATAAAAAACGTTTTCCTAGTTATAAAGAATATTTCAAAATAGCCGTAAAATAAATATTATAATATTAATATCCTATTATTGTTGAATAAATGCTAGATATTTGCATATTTTCACAACTGCCCCATGTTAAAAATAATTATTTCTTTTTTCTGTTGTAGAGACCCCAGAATAATCATATGTTTAATTAATAAAATATAGATTTTCCATCTTAATTTCTAGATTAATTGGGCTGGGACAGTGCCCGAACGTTACTTCAAGACAAAGGATGTTGAAAAGTTTGCAAAGTTAAATGGTGTTAAGAAAGTAATTATAACTAGACAAGCATGTTTTGAAGTGAAAGTTGAAGTGAAACGCCCAGGACTGATGTTGGAGTGGGAATTTGAAGTGACCTGTCATGACATAGGTCTTAAAATTTTGTTTGAAGAAAAATCCTCCAATGGAACACAAATTGAAGAAATTATTCCAATGCAAAAATTTGAAACAGAGTATGAGCCATTGAGGGGATCTATCATTTGTAAAAAACAAGGGAATTGTAAGTATAATAAATCTTTTTAAAATATCAACTTCATTTTTAATGGATTGTTTCATAAATTAAATAATGTTTCATAATATATATTTAAAAAATATATATATATACACACTTGAAATGCCACATGTTTTTAAAAAAGTAAATTCTGTTTTTATTCTTATATACCAAAATTTATGCTAATGTATTCCATAAAATGGATCTAATTCAGTTGAAACCAAATCCATTTTAGAAGACTGGCAACTGATTTTTCTATCTTATATTATTCTGCACCTTACAACATGCTATTCTATGTCATAATGGCCATTTTTATTCTAAAAGAAGGTATAAACTTTTCCAAACTAATGTATTCCTTCATATTAAAATTTCGAGTAATCAATTAATATACTAAATTGTTTCTGTTTCTTCTGGCAAGAATATTCATTGAAAAGAATAAAGAAATGCTTGAATTGGTGAGTTTAATTTAACACTTTTTAATAAAACGTACAAATTTTTTAACTCTTTGTCGTCGGATTAAATTTGGATGTAGATACCGTGATGGTCGGAAGTTAATTTCCCTTGAGCGAGAAGTAATATATTGTTTGGCAAGAGTTTTAGCAATAATATATTTTAAGGCAAGGTTATGTAAAACAAAAAGATTTATTCATTCTTTTGTAAACTTTAGTTATTGCAAACATAATAATATGTTTTAATGTAAAAATTATAGTTTATGGTATGCCATCCAGTGGTGTCTTTCAAAACACTCTGCATTTTGAAGTCCTGGTTTTCGATGGCAAGTGTCACGAAAATAAATTGTTTGGCGTCTTCCGCCTTTGATATTTCATGGTGAGTCACACAGGCTGCTCTATTAGGTTTCGTTGTCACGAAGTGGTAGATGCTTCCATATACCTTACTGACTCGCGAATAGCCAATACGATCTAATATATGGTAGCTCCTTATATTATCCTTTAAGGTTACTTGATCCTTTCTGATTTTTTAAAAGAAAAGTATAAACTGATATAGCCTAAATGAATATTAAGAAGCGACAAACACAATGTAAATTTAGTACGTTTTTTTGTTGTGATGGCTGATAGCAGACAAACGATCGCAAAGGGTCAAATACATATCTAAATTTCTGAAAAATTATGACAACTTTTTATGGTAAAAATTTATTTGAGTAATTTGAGTTCTAATAATTAGTTTCATTTAAGATTTTTATGTTGAATTTAAATGCATACTGAGTTAGATAACAGGAAAAACAGGATAATAGATATGAGATATTTGTTTGTCAATTAATAAAATATGTGTAGAAACATTTTGTAATTACATTTTAGTCGGCAAATATTTGATTGTGATTATTTTTGTTCTGAATACCTTCGATAAATGTATAGCAAGTTTCAAAACGTTAATTACTGGAAAAATGTTAGAATATTTAAAATTGACTGCTCAAGCATAGATTTATAAATAATATATTATCAAGAAGTGATTATGCAAAATTTTATTTCAATACGAGAATATTGATTAATGATCATCTAAGATGAAATAAATTAAATTATATGGAAATATTTACGTGATTGAATTGTGAAAGCATTCTATCAATAAAAGGCTTATTACTGTCAGACTAATTGTATATATTTCATAAAAATGAATTCGACAAAAGATCTCCTTCTAAATCTTTTTCTGTATTTTTGTGATGTAGCCAACGACAAACTGATTTCTATATGTTTGCCATCAATTTATTTTCATCAATTGTTTTTCGTAGCATAATAATATTTTATTGTAAAAATAATTACGCTGAATTCCATACGCTTTGCATAAACAAAATAGTTTAAAATGGGTTTTGAACCATAAAATAAGCTATTAAATTATATCACTTTCATTATCTACCAGGAAAAGGCAAATCAATTTAACTTACACATTTCGAAAAAAATGTATTTTACAAATATTGAAAGTAATTATTTCCTTATTATTTCTTTTGTAGATATCATCGTTTTCGATAACACCTACAGTTGGTTTAATTCCAAGGAAGTCTATTATCGAACTTGTCTCGGAAGTCCCAAAGAAAAATCTAATGTCTTGATTTAATAGCGAGTATTGACATTTTTATGTATATCATTCCGTAAATATTAGTTATCTTTATATCCATGTAATTCTTTGCTTATTTATATTAAAAAAGTACTATTTCGTTTTTGCTATCGTCACTAATCAGATTTTACATATCCATATATTTGAAACAAACATTTATTAATACGGATTCCTGATTATTATTTTTTAATTATTTTTATAATACGATATTTAAATAGGATACATCTATCTGTATGCATAAACAAATTATTAAAAATCTATTGTCAAAGAAAAAGTGAATCATTTTTATATATTTATTTGTTTATTTAAAAAAAAAACATACGAGGCATCTATGTTTTTCTTTGTTTCAAAATATTTTTTGGAATAAAAAAATATTTTGTTTCAAATTAAAGATCCAATTTTAAAAGAGACAACGGAAAATTAGGAAAATACATAGCACAATTTATAGAACGATGTAAGACTTCTATAATAGTATGAGTTAAAATTTCAATCTTAAAAATATATTTAGATGGTTTAAAACCCCAGCAACAAAACGATATCGAATGAAAACTTTTAGTAAACTATTTTACTGTAATTATTCCCTGCAGATTAAGATAGATTAGTAGTGAATAAATAACATTTCTTTACGTTCCTTTTTATTAACATTTTAGAAAATTAACCAAACAATTTCAGATTGATATTGGCTTTCCGTAGAATCGCTCTTTAAAATAATATATAATTTTAGGAGCAGAGGTTTTATTACTTTTCAAAATATTTTATAATCCTTTTTTTAAAGCTGAACCGTTCTTAACAATACTCAGATACAAATATTTTTATTGTAAGTGAAATGCAATGATTCCATTGTTTGTAAATGGAATGGAGCTTTAGTGTCTTGCTAAAATCTCTTTTACAAACAATCAAATTTTATCAAAGAAGATCTTTCAAATTGTTCAACACATAGAATATTAAAAAAAATATTTTTTTGTTAACGTAAATGTTTTACACATCTTAATTTTTCATAGAATTCGATAATATTTTAATCAGTTCAGCATTCTTCTGAAAAATCAATTCGATGACGTTGTGTTGGAAGTTTGATTACTTATATTGATGCTTTATTCTACAGAAAAAATTAGAAATATACAGCCGAGGGCTACGCATAAACAGTACTTGTAAAAATCAATAACTTACAAGCTGAAAGCCGTTAATACACAACCACAATAGTACAAAGCATCAGAGGAAACTCAGCTAAGATCAACTCTCCAAAAACAGAATCCATTCAATTCAACTTCTCGTGCGAGCAATTGAAATTTTCGAATCCTTCCGTAAGCAGATATATACGCTTGAAGAAACCCATGTCTTTATTTCTAATAATTATCATAAATGGTGCATTTTTAAAAAACATTTTTTTTTCTAAATTGTATTCATGAATTCAACTCTTTGCCTTATCATTTGTTCAGCATCCATTAAAATATCTATAAACCCCTTACCCTAGCTAGAATATTAATTGCGCAGAAAGAAAATATTGCAGGTTGTCAGAATTTTATAAATAAATATAAAATATTTAGTATAAAATTATTTTAATGGTGTTTTAAATTAAGGATATAAAAATTAGCTTTTGGGTACAAATTCAACTTTTCTGCTTAAAAACGCTACGTAAGACTCTAATGATAAGGTTGAAAGATTACTTGGAATAATCTTTAATTTTGTTGCGTCTTTTTTTCTAGTGATTTAATCAAAAATACAGTAATGACCAAACTATATGATCTCGAGAGCTTGATGAGTTTTCTGATTTTAAAACTGACTGTAAAACTTTTATTTTTGAAAACTATCTATCTATCTGCGAACATGATAATTCAAAAAATGAAATAAGTTAAATAAATGAATTTTTATATCTAATTTGATGCCAAAATTGTAAGTTTGAATCCGATTTTGAACTTTATTCATATAAAAGAATTCTGTTGAAGACAATCTGATCTAAGTGAATACAATTACTCAGATGAATGAAACTATGCATATAGTTTTGCCATCAAATTTTAAACCTTTAATAAACGACCTAAACTCATCCCAGAAAAAGATTTTACAACGGATTTTCATTTTGTTTTGAAAAATGCATATAACAGGGATGCATCAGATATTAATTTAGAACATAGTTTGTGCTCTTTATTACTATTAGTTACATCATGGTATTTTTAAATGCTAGTTAAATATTTTTTGTGTGAGTGGGTATGTAATTATGCTTTTAAAAAAACTTTATAATGATAATAAATAATTTTCTGTCTTAATTTAATGAGAATAGCACCATTTGGTTCATTCTCATTAAACATTCATCTGAATAATTTCGGATTTAATATGGACTTCGTTGCGATTGTATATAAATGAGAACTTTATTAGTTAAAAATAAAATATTAATTAAATATTAGCATTGAAAAATAGGATAGAATTTATTTAATCAAACTATTATTTAATATTCATAAATATATTTAGTGTTCTCATACACTACTTTACTCACAAGTACACAAAATTCATACGCCTTAAACTTGTGATTAATAATAAAACTGTCATGTTGGAGCTTTTAATTATTTTTCCAGTAATCATCATCTAAATGCTGATCATTCTTAAAATATATTTTCACATTAGATTGCGTTAGTTTTATTTTCTTGCATAAAAAAGTATACTTAGTAACTCAATCGTCAAAAAATATCTCACTCCCATAGTTTATTGAATCTCTGCATTTTAAAATTCCATGAATTCAAAAACTCGAATTTTTACAGATCATATATCAGCTCAGCTGTTAATCATTGATTATAGCGCTGATTATTTTTCTTACTATTAACGCACTGATTTTTAAATCTGAAGAGCTAAATGTATAGAATTATGCATGTTGCCTTTACATCAAAATTGTAATTCTGTAACAAAATTAGCACAAAAACATTTGAATTAAAATTACACATTATGAATCTCATGTTATAAATAATGCTACATTAATTGAAGCAGCAAATAACTTATTTTTAGTGAATTGGATATGAACAGGTTTTTTAATGCGACTTTCTTAAAAACTCAACTAGTTTTAAAGATATTGCATTTTTTCATTTAATTCTTTGATCATGACGAAATTTGGCATGCTGATTTCATGCCGCAATTACGAAAATACTTGTATTTTTACAAATATATTTAAGGAAACTTATAAATAACTCCTTGCTTACAAAATTTCCTTGTTTTTCTTTAATTTTGCTACTAAATTTTCTGAAGATATGCTTCATTAAAAAATATTCCGGGAAATAATTAAAGTGAAAAAACTGATTTTAAGCCATTTGACATGAAATTTTCCTGCAAATTGTTCATAAATTCATTCAAGTGCAAATTTGTTTTTGGATTATTGTTAAATATCAGAACGGAATACATAAAAAAGGGAAATAAACTAATATGTCTATTTTACACTTTTAATTATTTTTTGAGTTTCATATTTGTAAAGATAAAAGAATGAAATATTATTTCAACTAGTTTTTGTATGTGATATATTTTAAATATTTGTACACTTTCATGCTATCAATGGAACTTTTTTTATAATTTTAGCTCTAGTAAAACTTTTTATAGTTACTATACTGATTTACTATATTTAAATTTATTTATTTATTTTGCTAATTAAATCAACTATTGTTGTAATTGAGAAAAAAAGTCCTTTCAAGATTTATCAAATATTTGAAATTTGAAATTATATATTAAAGAGAATTTTTTTTAATGATACTTTAAATTAAAAGGAAATGATTTTCTACTGTATGTATTATTAAAAGTGAGCATTTAAAAAATGTTTTTGAATATATTATTTTTTGACTTTTTTAATTCTTAAGATGTAATTTACAAGAGGAATCGTAAAGATCTTTATATATATTATCTAATCGGAAATGATGCCACTTACATAGTAGAATGCGATTTTAGGATTTTCCATTCGATAAAATTATTATATGTAAAATTTTAAGAAAATAATCTTCTTAAGCTTCTGCCAAATTTTGTAATTTATCAAACCATATAAATAAAAATATATAACAATTCAATTTTAATAAGAATAAAGGATAACTTATAAATTCCAAAATGAAATAGAAACTACATGATCAGAACGCATGTTTGCTTTCTGGTCAAAGAAGAAAATGGGCAAACATAAAAGAAAAAAGCTTCATCTTAAGCTCCAAAACCTCGGAGCCATCATAAAATAAGTCTTCAGAAAATACTTTTAAATCATTTAAGTGCTGGGGAGGGAAATGAAAACGCTGGTCTTTCTTTTTATAAAACCATCAAAGTAGTAAAATTGGAATCATTCTCTTTGCTTAGGCACAGGACAATTTACATCTTTTCTTCATCGTCTCAATATGTTTTTTCAATTCCTTTTCTGAAGAATGAACATTTTATTAAAATTATTAACAGAAAATGTGATATCCGACGAACAAGTTAGAGAAAATTAAGGAAATTTAATATAATCATGTCAAAAATTTTGAGGCTGTAAAATAACAGACAACTAATTTTGAAACAGATTCATTTACATGTGCTTTACATATACTCCATTCAGCCATACTTTAAATTCAAAACACAGGAAAGTTTTGATAAAATTTCGTTGAAGATAATCTTTATTAAAATATTTATTTATTAAAATAATTTTTATCTTTGGTCTATCCCGTTTCAAACAGTTTGAGAAATAAATATATGAAACAGAAACTAAATATGTTCTTTTTTTACTTGTGTTGCTTTCCTTCAAGAGGATTTTTTTTAATTCATTCATTAGGCAATTTCATTCCAAAACATAATAGCAGTACCTGCACAGATTTTTTTTCTGGTTATTATTTTTAAGGCTATTTCATACATCTGGCAATAGGAAAGTTTTTTTTTTTATGTAACAAATTAAAAAATAATTTCCAATCCTAGTTGAATATTTAAAAACGTACCATATGTAAGTAAAAATGTGATGAGTGCATATTGCCTTAACATATCTATGATAAGAATATTTTTCAATTTATATCCGGGCCAAACAATATTATTTTTATGCTCTTTAGAAATAACGGAATCTTAATTTTTCAATGAAATGCGTATCGAAATATAGAAAATGTCAAATTTACTATTTTAATAATAATATTGTTTTCAAATGTTTCTGGTCATAAGAAAAGTTTATAAAATCAAAAGCACTATTTTAAATTGCTGCTCAGTGCGCTACACACTTAAATATTTAGACGTGAAATATCATAATACATTTCTAAAATATCAATAAAATGAAATGGGATAAAGAATATCATGTCAATAAATTTATCTGAATTTATTTGATTGATCATTGATCAATATGTATATGCACTGCGAAATATATATATATATATAAGTTTTAAGTAAATATTTTCAAAAAGAAAATTAATTTTTGTATTAATAAATTTCTGTATTCCATTTTATTTTTAGTGACCCTGAACTACGTTGTGAAAATCGAGTAGCAATAAATCATAGAACGTCTTTCAAAAAGCCTATAATTTAAAGAAAGAATAATTGCAAAATTTGTCTTAAAACAATGAGATATAAAATAATGTATTTACAATGAAATATAATAATAAATGTTAATATGAAATAACTTTCCTTTTCTTACGTAAGAAGCGTATCTTTTTGATATTTCCCACGAACATAATGCTGAAAAATGAAAAGAAATTATAGATACTTAAATCATTTTATGAGGAATAATTTATTTGGAAAATGCTAATTTTTAAAAAACGTTTTTATAGAAGTATTTACCCAAGAGGAAATATTATTTTGCCTTTATTATTTTTGTTGAATCCTATTTATTAAGTAGGAAAAAATGCTGAAAATACTAAATGTCATTTTTTAGATTCAAATAGCAAAGAAAATAGACGCTAAAAATGTGTCATATCTTTCATTGATTGGGAGAGAAAAATTGCCTGTTTCACTATTTTGATGTCTGATTTCTTAAAGCTCCTGTGTCGAGAATATTTGTTTTAAAGGGTAAGACCTATTTCTCCATTAATTAATTGCAAAGTGTTTTTATAATCTTCTAAATTGGAATTACAATGCAGTATATTTTATTGCTTTTAATTAAAGATAATTAATTAGATAAAAATTACAATATCTTTTGCATCTTTTTTCAATTCTTTACGAAAAAAAGCTGTACTATATGCCAGTTTACATTCCATATTTACATATCGATTAAATTCTTTCTAGAATTAAATTACATAATTTTGAAAAATATTTTACAACATTAATTTTTTTATGAGTTGGACATTATCAGAAATAATATGAAATTGTATAAAATTTTAACAGCAGAAGTTATTTTAATATGGGAATCTTGCCTTCAATTTGTTACTTTAACAAATGCAACTCATGATTACCGATATTTATGTTTATAATTTGTCAAAAATGAGACGGAACATCTTATTGTATTGAACACTATAAATATCAGCTATATCGGTTCGTATAAGTACATAGAGTAACTCTTATTATCTTAATAATATTTTATATATTGTTTCGAGATATCATCTAAGATAATGAAATTGTTAACGGTTAGACATCAATATATTTTATTCTCAAATAGTAATATTTAACATACTTTTTAATTAATAATATGAAGTCCCTTGGCATATTTATCTGATTGGTTTATTTTTGTATACTTGGCGTACTTTTTCCAAAAAAGTAGTAAAGTAGTAGAATCATTTATTCAAAAATAAACGTATTGAATATCACATTGTCATTCACTAATTTGAGCATATATCATGTGTTGCTTTTTTTTAAAAATAAGGTATTTAAAAAAACGAATAATTGGATGGATAAGAGATTGATTCATTAAGTGCAATAAAATGGAATGGCATTTTTTAAAAATAAAATAATAATTATGACCACAAACTTTAAGATATATCAAGTATGTTGAAGAAATAATCTTCACAAACATTACAGAAAATAGAAATTGAGTAAATAGTTTATCTTTATATAATGGAATGTCTGTCCACTAGCTGAGGGGTAGCCCATCTTCTCTGAAAGAAGGGCATCCCGAGTTTGAGTCCTGGTTGGGGTATGATTGTTCTCTTGCGTGTGAGGTATATGAATGTGCCCCTCCTGTATAAAAAGGGGCTGTGCAAAAGAATGTGACGAATGAAGTAGCTAATTCGCGCTCCTGGCCCTAGTTGGAGCGTCTGAAAGAACAAGAGACACACACTTGACTTAAATCGCTGACAAATAAATGTCAGCAGGCTTATAAAAAAGTGTCTTAAGTCTCAACAACAACATATAATGGAATAATTACAAAAAATTCTTTTTGTGTAAAGCATTATATCATTATATAATAATATGTTATAAAACATATTATTAATTAAAGCAGTGTAGTCATATGTAGGAATAAGTAAAAGTACTACCATATTATCATACAGATAAACCGCCAAACATGAAATCACAATATTAGGTAATAAATTAGTATGCAAATTTATAAAATGCCAAAGAAAAAAATTCTTTTTTTAATAAAATAATGTAATAAGTTCCGTCTTTTAAAAGTATTGGTTTAAAAGAAAATGGTAGTAAATATAAATTTCACAAGTGTCAATAAAACAGTTATTTATTAAAAATCTATTAAGAAATACTATTCTAAAAATAATAAGCATTTTTAAGTATGGACATGTGTATTGTTACAATTTTATAATCCCAAAATATAAAGCCCCATATTTGTTAAATGAGCTTAAAAAATTCAAAAAATATAATTAGGAAAATATCACTTATGTTACAGCATCTTAGAAGAAAAGAATATCAATAAGAATTAACAAAACACACTTTATTAGAAAATCATTTGTGTCTTATTTCATGTGGCTGACGTATCCTACAAGAGTGTATTTTAATTTAAAGGAGTAAAAGTTCTCAGTGTATATTCTGAAAAAATCGGTCCAATTTCGGTGGATGTTTTCCTTAAGCAAAAAATTACTTTATTGTGAAAGTTAATTGGCATAGTACTTTAATGATATTCTGCTGTTTAACGAGAAGTTTCAAACGAATATTAAACAAGAAAAAGAGCAGACGGTATTTCAGCAACAGCAAACCTTGGGCTGATGATATGCAAGGACTTCTTTTGCTCGTTATAAGATCTTTGAGTTGCGAAAAACTCGTGTGTTGACTATATAATCATGATAATAAATAAATTACAGTTATTTTTTCATATTGATAAAAAATAATTTATAACATTTATTTTGAATTTAAGTAATAAATTTTGAATTTTAGCTACGGCAAAATGCGTTTTCCAAAGGATTTGACGGAAAAGCAAGAAAATGCCATTGAAGAAGTAAGTTCAATTTATCTAGTCTACAAAATTATACTGGTCGGAAAATAATTTTTATTATGTTTTGGTCAAAACGATTAATCGGTAATTATTAATACTAATCAATGTTATTATTATTAATAATCGATCGATGACATTAATCAAAATATGCAAATATGCTGGACAAATATAAAAATATCTCTTATAAATGAAATGATATCCTATAACGTTTTCTATTAATTATTATGCTAGTTAATATAAAATAAGATTAAGATCAGCTTAAATTGAATAGAATATAATTTTTTCATAAAAGTATATTTTCAAAAAATTAATTCAAGTTAGACAATTAGCTCATAAAGACAATTAATTCAGATTGATAGAATTAAATTAGCTCATAAAAATATTATTTTGGCCAATTAATTTATAAATATAGTTAATTCAGACAGACAAAAGACAATTAGTTCATAAAGATGCATTTGTAGACAATTTATTCATACAGATAGAAGGCAATGTATTATATAAAGACAATAAGTTCAGAAAATTAAATTTGTGAACTATCAGTTCATAAAGACATTTAATTCATATAGATAGAAACCAATTAGTTCATTAAGATATTTAATTCTAGTTCATTAAGATAGTTAATTCATATAAATAGAACACAATTAGCTCATAAAGACAGTTACTTTATATAGAGGAAGATAATTATTTCAAAAAGACGGTTCATTCATACAGACAGAAGACAATTAGTTAATAAAGATATTTTTGTAGACAGTTTATTCATAAAGTTTACATTGTTATCATGATCAGGAATTTGTAGGGAATTATTAGATGAAATAAAATTTGGAGTAATAGAAAGCTTTAAATAAATATTTATTCTGTTATTTGCATTATACTTTTTTTTTTATTTTTTTTTTTATTTTTTTTTTTTTCATTTTCATTTGTATGCGATATTTCTGCCGTTTTATCCAGGATTGTTAATGCTTAAGTAAAGTTGAAAATATATATAATTTTACAAGTAACATGAAAATAATTATTGTAAACCTAGATTTACCATATAAATTGCAACATATTATAGGGACATTTATTTTCATTTAATTCTGTCAATAGATATACGTCAAAATTTCTGGCGAGAAATTTAATAAATTTGTCTCTCCCTTCACACAGCGTTAGAAGCATTAAACAAAGTTACAAGCTTTTCCCTATATTTATTTATTTTTCATTCTCATATTTTTAGTGAAACATAGCTCTAATTATTCTACATGAAGTTCCTTTAATGTTTTGAATGATTTTTCTTTCAAAATTTCAAATGAACTAATGAAAGCTACATGACTAATTTTACATCTGTTTTTCAATTACACATGAAAAATTCGTTCTTTCATAATGCAAGACATTTAGAAATTGTTTTTAAATCATTGCCGCCAGAAAAAAAATACAAATATAAGGCGACATAATGCATTGAATAACAAAAACTTAAAATTTAAATGGTGTGAAAAAAGAAAATATTATATCTAAGGGATAAATAAAGAGATGATATGAGATATGGAAATCCCGCGCCAATTGATCAGATTGTATGTTTACAGTTGGAAGATTCTGTTAAGTAATATACATGTTTATGCAGGAATATTATAATGGAATTGTATTCTAATTTGAATGTGCGCTACTGCTCTTTCATCATTAATGCTTGATCAAAACATTAGATTTCAACAATTCTATTTCAGTTTTCTCTAAGTGAGTATAGATGTAATTTCTTAGGAATGAACGCATCTTAGAAATATATATATTAACATTTTACCCTAATAAAGTAAAAATATTTTATCTATTTAATTTTTTATGTATTTTGAAAGCATTTAGTGAATTATGCTAAGAATCTTACATTTTCTATGGATGCATCTTCAGTAGTTCGTTCTTAAAATTTGATTATTTTTTGTAGCTACGAGAGAGGATGAAAAGTGCTATACCACCAGAAATTTATGAAAATAATATAACATTTTACAAGTTTCTCAAAGGTATTTATATGTATAAATTCATTTTACCCCTAATATTTGCTTTTTGTGCTCAGAATTTGGACAACTTAATAAAGCTATTTCCTTATGTATTTATTTCAAAATCATTTAGAATAAAAATGATGTATAAAAATTAAAAGTAAGTGTTAATTAGCGGATTAGAAGGATTCTTTAGTTCAAGAAATTACAAATACAGTTTAATATTTATAAAAATATAGTTTTAGCATATGGATGTCTTAGAAATGTACTAATTCCCTTTATTGTTTCTTTATTTCATAAATTAAAAGAGATTTTTTTAATTCAAGAAAACATGATGATAATCTTATTTTAAAGAAAATAAAAGTTTAGAGTTACTTTACAGCGTTTATTCTTTCGTCCGCATTTCATGCTTTTTATAGTAATGAAATTTAAATTTATTTTATGTTATTACTTTAAGTATTTTTCATATTGAAACAGTGAGACAAGGATCTGTTGTTATATATAATTATTAAAATAAAATAAATGTTTATTAATTTCCCTTAGCTCGCAATTTTAACATCAACCAGGCAGAGTCCATGCTGAGAAAGGTATGAATAATCATTTCTTTGAAATGAAATTCTTAATTTTAAAAACACCAGCGGATGACCGAGCTCCGCTCGGAGAAAACGGGTATTGACGCTAACTCGAAGATTTAAATTTTCAATTGTGATTTATCAAAACAATACATGCCATAAGAAAATTTGTGAAACCATTGGTGAAAAGATAACCGGTTAAAGTGCACCATTGTAAACTATTCTAAACAAAGTTAGAGTTTGGAAAGGGAACTATTCTATACAAAGGTAAAGTAAAGGTAAAGATTGAAGTGTGTTGAAGTTTAATATTTTTGACAAATTTATTTAGAAAAACCAAACATATATACATACATAAGAAACATATTATAAACCTATAACAGCGTAAACATAAAACTTTATTAGTTCGCCATATTGGCTATAGATGGCAGCACGTTACCGATTGAAAATTTAAGTAGCCATTATGGCGAACTAATAAAGTTTGAAAATATCCTATCTGTAACTCCGAACTGCTCGACCGTAGCGCTTCAAAACCGGCGCCAATCGATTCCTCGTGGCCAAAAACCCCAGACCCCCAAGTTTACCGGAGTTTATTAATTCTGGGGCGATTTTCGACTTGGCAACCATTCCTCGTATTATAGTATAAGATAACTAACAACCATGAATGATATTGAAACTATACAGAGGATATTAAATTCAATTGACAGTAGCTCGCTGAATTTTTGAAAAAAACAATGATCATACTGGAAGATTGCAAAAAAAACGTCTCCCAAACTACAATTAAATTCACTTTTTACGAAAAGTATGGTATATAGATATTGAAAAAATTAAAGGACATCAAGAATTATAGATATAATTTCAATAGTAAATTACCGAATTTTAAATTGACTAGTAATAATAATAAATAGTAAGTTAGTGAATAGTAATATTAAATTACAGAATAGTGGTAGTAAATTGCAGAACAGTAATAGAAAATTGCAGAAATGCATTCTAATATTGCAATTATGAATTTTAATTTAAAAGTGTATTATCACGATATCTTCCTATGATCTCCTTGCGATAAATGCAGAATCCTTTCCTATTTTTAATTGTTTCTTTATTTAGCTTAAAACAAACATTAATTTATGCACACTTTTTTATGTCTCTATTATATAACTGAATTTGAGATTATTCTTAAATAGCTAAAGAAATAAAGCCTTAATTAAGTTTGAGATTACTTTTCGGAATTTTCATATCGAAATAATGTTGTCAAAGTTCATATCATAAAGTATTATTCATGTCTGAATATATATTTTGACTTACAATAACTATTACAAAGTAATCAAAATGTCACATAGTCAAAGAATTCAATAATGGGAGAATAGGCTTTTCCTCTGTAAGTTCTATTCCGTTTTTCGAAACATAAATAGGAAATTTAAATAATAATTAAAATATTTAGCATGATGCAGGCAACTATATTGCTTGGTTTCGATAATAGAAAAAATTATTGGAAAATGTTATTCCCTTTTTGTTCTTAGTGAAACTTTATGATGTTAAGAAAATGAAATTGAAATGCGAATGCTATTCAAATTAAGTAAAGAAAAAATTTAAACAATTTTGAAGGACTTAATAAAAAAAAAGAAACTTTGCATATAGTTTATGCTTTTATTTTAAATTTCCGAAACAAATTAATGAATTGTCCAATTTTATGTCTTCCTTCTGATATATGGATAGCATCTGGAATTCAGGAAAATTTTGCAGATTGACTCTATTTTAACAGATTACAGAGCACCGGAGGTAAATATCATTTTTCTATTCTTCATTATTCACAATTATTTATTTTAATATTTTTTATCAATCCTTTATTTTTTATTAGTATATAATTTGTTGTTAACAAATAGAAAGACAACGAAAAATTTTTCTAGTTTCTTTCTTGATTTCGTTTTTTTTTTTTCTTTTCTTTTCTTCTTCTTTTTTTTATGCTACTCTACTGCTTGAATCCTTAATATGCCCGTTTTTCTAGAAAGTTCATTTCCCCAGTTATTCATAGTTCAAGAACACGATTGACCTATTTAATTTTGTTCGACTTTTCATTCGAGTTAAAAAGAGAAAGTGTATTCAGAAGTGTATTTTTCCGTATCTGTTCATTCTTAGTTATAACCTTAGAACTTTTATATTTCACACTTATTGAAATTTTTTTTAAATAGAGAATTTGTTGAAAAGACATAAAAGGAAATATTTAGCCTTTTGATGTGATAATTAGGAAATGATTACTAAATGCTGTAGCAATTTTTTAAAAAAGGAAAATATAATTTTAATTTTTTAGTAAAAACAAATTTTGTCCTATTTATGAAGCAAACATATTTCCAAAAGTGCAGTTTAATTTTTGCGTAAAGAAAAATTATTTTAATGATTAATTAAATTGTTGAATGAAATGTTTTCTTTGTGTAACTTCCACACATCTAGCAAACACATTTTTGCAATAAATTTAATTGCATATGTAATTTTTAATATGGAAATAATTTAGAAACTTATCCCCTTCATTTAACTATTCATTTAACTATTATAATTCATTTAACAAAAATGATAAAATATTATTATAAAAAAATTAAGGAATGTCACTACATTATTTAAAACATTGTTGAAATCCTGAATTATTAACTCTCTTTTTTTTCCTACATTAAGGAGGACTTGTCAATTTCTGTAAATATTTATATTGCTAATAATATTTCCAGGGATTATCGAAATGGAATTTTTAATAAATATTTTAGCCATTGTCAACCCTAATGTGTGATTTAAATATTAGAAATTTTTTTTTTTTCATAGAAAAGATTTTAGGGGAAACCCCTATTTACTACAATTCAAATAAACTTTAAATTCAACTTTCATTTAAGGCACTCATTTTACTAGCACGATTCTCACTGCCCATGTTATATAAGTGAAATAAAATGACTCAGTACGTTTTTTGCATTTTTAGTTAGAGAATCTTGTTGAATTAAATATTTCTAAAATTTTTGGTTTGGAGCAATAAAAAAAAGTACTTTGAAATAATTTCTACATTTGCAAACAGTATTTTTGAAAGTAAAATTAATTCCTTTATTCAAATTGCTTATAATATGCATGCATGTGTGTGTATCAAATAAATTCTTCAAAGCTTCTAAAGGTATATATTTTGTTATTGTCATCAATGAAATCATAGATGACGTGAACTATAATAATAAGCTAAGAATATTTTGAAACATAATGCTATTTCAAATACCATAAATAAAATTAAATTTCTTCCTAGTTGTCCATTCTGAAATCTTACTTTGGAATAATTAAAAGCTCCACATAAAAGTATTTTGTCAGAACTATCATTAGTTGAAGAAGAACCTTTTAAAGTAATTTGAACAGCTTTTGTAACATAGCATATATTCAAGCTAAATATTTATTTTTGGAGCATCAATTATAATATTCAATTTCATTTTGTAAAGATATTTGGCAGTTTTAATCAAATTCTCACTTTCAATACTGCAGATCCAACAATTTTCCCTTTTTAAAAAACTTCAAATAAAAGCATTATCTATTGCTACGACCATAATTTATGCTAAAGATAATTGTTTAATTTTTCATTTGAGTGTACACAACTTGAGTATATACAACTTTCTTTTTCCCTCTATAAATATTTCTAAGCGCTTTCTCTTTTTTCATTGTTTTTCAATTTGTTGAATAAGTGGGAGGAGTAATATTTATTTGAAGTTAAGAATCAGTTATTTAATTCAATATGATGAGTGAAATAATATTAGAATTTTATTATCTATGATCTTGTCACCTACTTTATTAAATTCTTTCTACTCTTTTTAAATGATTTTTATTTATGGAATTAATTAATATGATATAACATTTATCTATGGTTATAATTAAAATGTTGTTAATTCTATTTAAAGCAATGGCATTAAAAAGAATGCTATATTTATAGGTATGCGAAAAATATCTGTCCCAAAAGTTCCTTGCTTATGATAAAGAAGGAAGTCCGGTGTATATTTCTGCAATTGGGAATACAGACAGTAGAGGTGACACGAAATAAACATTATAAATATGCATGTATTTATAATGGCTCAATGTGTGTGTGCGTGTGTTGGCGCTCTACAGGTCAGACGGTTGGACCTACAGCTACCAAATTTGGTACATGTATACCTTGGAGGTTCGGAATGTGTACCTTGGAGCCCTTTTTTCGAAGTTTTAATTAGAATTTGAATTAATTAAAATTTAATCGAAATTTTGATGTTTTTCCGCTATAACTTCCGAAAATATTATCGCACAAACATGATTTTTACATCAATTTAAAGATAAAAAAATTAGCTTTCTGATGGTATAAAAGTTTTAATGTATAACTTAAACCCCGATTTTTAACGAATTTTTTTAAAAAATATTTTAACCGTGTTTTTTTGAGCACGTGACTGGATAAAATAAAAGAAAACAATGACGGAAGTTCAAATAATAAAAAATCTATCAGCGTAAATCAAGTCTAAAGAAATGATACTTTCAGCACGTGACTGGATAAAATAAAAGAAACATAAAATGTGATATTTTCTAAAAAAGTAAATGCAAGGCAAAGGTTTATATAATCGTTTGCAATATCTATATCATTAACTCAATAAATCTTTATTTATGGTAAACCTGATCGAATTTAGACAGGATATGCATTGGAATTCCGACTTAATGGCAGATTTCTATAATCGTTTGCAATACCTGTATCGTTAATTCAATAATTTTTTTTTCCATTATAAAATGTGATAGTTTCTAAAAAAATAAATGCAAAACCAAGGTTTCTATAATCGTTTGAAACATCTATATCATTTATTCAATATTTTTGTTTTCCTTTTTCGCTTTCTTTAAAAAAACACATTTAATATTGAAGCATCACGGACATTTTTTTTTTAATTTCAGGCCAATCAATGCCCGGAATTGCTTCAATGTGATTTAATTAAAAATTATAGTACGCATTATTCATGGCGAACCAGCTGGTTGCCACAGGCGGCTAGTAT
>JAPMOQ010062643.1:382217-424798 GCA_026543055.1 Argiope trifasciata
GTCTTTTTGTATTTCGTAAATGTCTTAATTGTTTCGTTAAGTTAGTCGTGTAAGTGTTGTCTCCTTTTGTTATATAACTGTTCGTGTATGTGTTTATGTTTAATGCAGTCTACCAAATAAATATGTTAAAAGCTAGCCGTGGTAATTATTGAAGACGAATGGTTATATATTGTTAATTTTCATTACTTCTGTTTGTAACAACTTTCTTGCAAAATTAAATAGAACCATTAAAGGATTTTATATTTATTATTATACAATTTTCTTTTAAATCAGAAAATTCATGTTATTTTCAGTTCAATACAGTTTTTACTTCTTGCATTGGCATACCATTTGAAAATGATAGAAAAATTGAACAAGTTTTCCTTTGTTGTACAAATATTTAATGCTTAAAAATCATAGGACTTTCAATGTCTTTTTTAGAAATTTTCGAATCAAATTTTATTTAATAAGTGTTGTAGAAATTCATCTATATTAATACAATCTGAAATCAACATGATATATCAACATAATATTTTGTTAGGATTATTTTTTATCTCATTTAATTTACCTTAATTTCAATATATAAACAATAAAAGCTGCGTTTGTATGGTTATGATTATATGATTAAATATTTTAATCATATTTAAATGCACCAAAATGAACAAATTTTAGTTCCACCAACTCAAATCAATAGGTACCATTTGAATTGAATCAGGAAATGTTTTGGATTTTTAAAGCCTGATATATCGTGACTATGAGTGATAGTACCACATAAGATCTTCCTTGAAAAAACGCAAGGTTAATTCTATTACTATTAAGAATTTGTCCTTTCTGATACTGATCAGAAACGACAATACAAGTTGAAACTGTC
Organism: Argiope trifasciata; assembly: GCA_026543055.1. Taxonomy (NCBI): domain Eukaryota; kingdom Metazoa; phylum Arthropoda; class Arachnida; order Araneae; family Araneidae; genus Argiope; species Argiope trifasciata. The sequence goes on from JAPMOQ010062643.1 coordinate 383,068, forward strand.
TGCTGTAAAATTGAATTGTAACAAAGCTTTCTGTCCGAAGGCTTTTAATAGATCCCCTAACCTGTCATAACAGTTCACTTAATGAATAGGTTTATTTTTATTGTATTTGTAGTAATGATGAGGATCTACTGATATTAAAAACAATAAAGTCCAAATTCAAAGCCTCAACAAAGAGTAAATAAATGAGTAAAGGGGCTATAGGACCTTCAAGTGTTTACTTTCTCGATTTTTTTTCATTTTATAGTCGGAGTCTGTCTAAGCATTTCCTTGATATTGCACAGGAGTGTAATGGTCTTAAAAGATGTAGTCAAGATCGTGAAGGTCACTGATGAATTTCAATCAGAAGCGTTTCCTTTAAACTCATTTTTTACTCAGTACTACATTTTCAGAGTTCGAGCATCGGATAAAACAAAAATGATTTATCGTACCAATATCAATTTTTACCGGTATGCTTATATACATACACTGATGGGAAAAAAAGTCCCAACACCAAGAAAAAATTATTGTACAGTAATGAAATTTTAGGAAAATATTTGTCTAAGTAACATATTTAATTGATTAAAGTTTCAACATCACAGGTAGTACCATTGGCGAGAAGAGCCATTTCAAATGTGAAATGTTGGTACATTAGTAACCGGTGTAACCGCCAGAATTTTGAATGCAAGCATGCAAACGTGCAAACTTTGTGTCGTACAGGTATCGGATATCAGTTTGGGGGATGGAGTTTCATGCCTGTTGCACTTGGGCGGTCAAGGCAGGGACGGTTGATGCTGGTTGTGGATGACGCTGGAGTTGTCGTCCAATGATGTCCCATACGTGCTCGATTGGAGAAAGATCTGGTGATCTAGCAGGCCAAGACAACATGTCGACACTCTGTAGAGCATGTTGGGTTACAACAGCGGTATGAGGGTGAGCGTTATCCTGTTGGAAAACACCCCCTTGAATGCTGTTCATGAATGGCAGCACAACAGGTTGTATCACTAGCAGACGTACAAATTTGCAGTCAGGGTGCATGGGATAACCACGAGAGTGCTCCTACTGTCATACAAAATTGCTCCCCAAACCATAACTCCAGGAGTTGGCCCTGTGTGTCTAGGCCGCAGACAGGTCACTCACTAGCAGGTGTTCACGTGGCCTCCTTCTAACCAATAAGCGGCTATCACTGCGACCAAGGCAGAACCGGCTTTCATCAGAAAACACAACAGATCTCCACTCCGTCCTCCAATGAGTTCTAGCTTGACACCGCTCACATCACAAACGGCAGTGGTTTGGAGTCAGTGGAATGCACTGAACAGGGCGTCTGGCTCGGAGCTGTCCTTGAAGTAACCGATTTGTAACAGTTCGTTGTGTCACTGTGGTGTCAACTGCAGCTCGAATTTCAGCTGCAGACGCAGTGCGATTAGCCACAGCCATACGCCGAATACGACGGTCTTCCCTCTCAGTAGTACCACGTGGTCACCCGGAACCTGGTCTTCTTGAGGCAGTACCTTCCCTTGACCACTGCCGCCAACACTCATGCACAGTGGATACATTCCTGCCAAGTCTTTCATCAATATCGCGGAAAGAAAACCCACCTTCTCGTAGCCCTACAACACGACCTCGTTCAAACTCAGTGAGCTGTTGATAATGGCTTCTTCGTCTTCTCAGAGGCATCCGTGACTAACATTAACCCACTACGTCAAATCTCAACTGTAAATAACGATCACGAACCTTACAGCGCTTATTTAAAGCAAACCTCATTTGCATGTTCATAGTGTCGCTACTAGCGCCACACTTACGCGCGTAGCTCGAAATATGAATCGACGCCATCGTTCAGATGTATAAACACGCCTACCAAATTTCGTTTATCTAGCACAGCTCCTTCCTAGTGTTGGGATTTTTTTTCCAGCAGTGTATTATGAAAAAAATCATGCAAAATCAAACCATTGTTATGTATATATTTTTTCAATTGTTAAAAAAAAAGGTTTTTTAAAGCTTTCTCGTGTTTTAACTGCAAAAAAATTAAATACCTCCCGAAAATTTATTGTCATATTTATAACTGTGTGATTTTCAAGTTGTGTTCTTTTGGAGAAATCTAGTGTAATATTTTTTATTATAAGTTGTTTATTTTTAGAAACTATTTATTTATTTTAGCTTTTTGTTTATTTTTTTTGGGGGAGGGTGCAAGCAAATTATGTCTTCGAAAATTTATACGGCATATGTTTTTTCCTATATATTTAAATTAATGAAATTAATTTACTGACTTAAAATTCATTATTATAATTCTAAATACCTTTTAAAATTCGGATTAAAATCAATTAAGTTTAATAATTTTTTCTTGCGTTAGAGAGAATCACATTTGAGCAACTCTTGAGGTCTTTTTTATCTGTTAATGGTTATGAAATGGCAAATACCGTTGAAATCAAAGCATCGAATCTTTTTAATTCAATCTTTTGAGAAAGAAAATGAAACCAAACTCTTCGGGAAAGTTATCTTTAACTAAGCGTTGCAATAATTTTTGTTTATCTTTATTTTCGTTTTAGATTTTTGCTCCTACATATTTGGTTCTGATTCAAATAGAGTACTGATTCATTTGATTATGGTTAAATTTGTATTATATATTAAAAATAAATTGAGATCAAATTGGCAAATCTGATATATTTCATGAAAATTATTTTAAAAAATATGCGCCACAGAGATAGCAAAAATTTACCAAGAGATCGTGATTTTTAAACCTAGTTCCTCTGAATTTCTACCTTGTATACTTAATATCCCATGTAAATTAAAATGTAGATATAATACCGTATTTCAGGGGCTGCTCAAAAATGTGTAGATCGGTTCGATTCAGATCCACTTTTCTCTTTTTGCTGTGGTTTAAAATTGAATATTACGTTTAAAGAGAGTCCTAGCATAATTTCAAAATGATTATTAATCTACATATTTCAATGATAGTGAAATCATCTGACTTGTGAATGTCAAAGGAAATATAGTACATTTTTGAATCAGTTATTCATTATGTGAGTTCATTAACTATAAATTTTATAAGATCGATAACTTGTGTACAATTTAATATTTTTGACAAAATTTGATTAAAAAACCCAATTTATAATCCTAATTCATATTGTAACTTTCGACCGTTTGATGTTTGTTGGGAAAATTTTAAACTTTTGCTTAGATCTTAAAAATATAACATTAAAAATCATTCGTAATATGCGATAAACCATTAGGATTTAAAATTCTAGCAGTATTCACCGTTTATCAAATAATATAAGGATAATTATCTAGAGATCTGTTCAGATTGCATGAAATTGTGAATAAAATTAATCGTTCATATAAATCATAACAAGAAAACAGATGAAGAATTTATATTTTTATTTTTAAAAGAATATTTAAGGAATTGAAATTTTATCATTATATGCAATATAATTGCAATAGCAGTTTCGATGTAATAATTATAAATGCCTTATTGACAATAGAATATAATTTACCATTCAGACTCATGAGAAAAGACGTGTCCTTATTTTATGGTATGCAAAAAAAAAAAAAACCGAAGTAATTGTGACATTTTTTTTCTTTCCTAAAGCTAGGCAAACCAGTCACTCAATGTGTGTACATCTATGATTTGGACAAAATGACATTCACGAAAGCCACTGATAGATACAGTAAGCCTAGAGTTTTGTTCTTAATACAATATTAATTTAATTCAGTTTTGATAAATTTCAGTATTCTGGAATAGTTAATCGAGTATGCATTGCAGAATGTATAAAAATAAACCATACAAATAAATGCATAGCAAAAAATGAAATTACAAACTGAAAAATTCAATCATAATTCAATTCCAGTGCATTTTGAATGGTAGAATCTGATTCATTCCAGAATGCAGAATATCATATTTATATGCGTGTTATTGTGGGAAATTGTTATTATTTGGAAAAGCCAGTATTCTATAGTCATTGTTAACATACTTATAGGTTACTCGTATGTGTCGAAATAAAATTTAAATATCTGTATTCATTAACTCATCTTTCAGATGCCGACACATGTGGTCTTATATTGAATACTTAATAAGAAGGTTTTTATTATGTTAACGTAAAGCTTCTGTTTTTAAACTGTCGAAATATATTTTTACTTATGATACGTCCTTTCAATTTAGATATTTCTTTATGTGCGAAAGCACTTTTGTCCTAATCAAAAATGTATTGATACGCTATTCCATGTTGCCCGAGTGTACCTTACAGCTCCTTCATCTGTCTAATATACATTTCAGACAGCCATAATATATATTAAACACTGTATATTTAAACTCTCCATAATATTCAAATAAAAGCTAGATTAGCAGTTTTGTGTTCATTTCTTTAGTAAGTACTAATAAAAATCAGAATTAGAAAATAATAGTAGTAACATATGTAGTAGTATTACGCAGTAGACAACTTAGTAGTAAGTAACTGCTAATAAAACAAATTATTATAGTGATAACGCATTGGAAAATAAGATAAATCAAAGTCATATTTTGGAGTTAATTTGCATTCTGTATGTCTTCATCATTACGTAAGACATTTAAATCGATGTATATTTTTTTAAAGTTACAGTCTCACTAATCATTAAACTAGCTACTTCACTAGGATCTATTTAATCTGTATGGATCTAAAAGAGAGAGAAAGCATACATATTTATAAATCTTAAAGTTTTTATTTTCAATTTCTTAAAGCTGTCGACATCATTATTTATTAATTACTAGCCGCCTTTGGCGACCAGCTGGTTCGCCATGAGTAAAGCGTTCTAAAATTTTCAATTAAATCACATATTCATTAGCCTTGAAGTAATTCTGGGCATTGATTGACCTGAAATTAGTATTTTCTTTAAGATGACGGACGGAAAGTTCTAAAAGTACACCTTTTCCTAATAATATTCTTTAATTTTATAAATCAGTCAGTTTTAACCATCGGTTATGCTTCCAAAATATTAAAACAAATTTCGATTATGTTGCCAAAATATTAAATATGTTTTTTTAAAGAAAGCGAGAAAGGGAAAAAAAGTATTAAATTAATGATACAGATATTGCAAACGATTACATAAATATGCCATTCAGTCGGGATTTCAATGCATATCCTGTCAAAATTCAATCAAGTTTACCGTAAATGAAGAAGATTTATTGAGTTAATGATATAGATATTGCAAACGATTGTAGAAACCTTTGCTTTGCATTTATTTTTCAAAGAAAATATCACATTTTATACTTCTTTTATTTTATCCAGTCACGTGGCTGAAGGTACCATTTCTGTAGATTTATTTTGCGATGGTAATTTTTTTTTGAACTTCCGGCATTCTTTTATTTTATCCAGTCACGTGATAAAAAAATGGTTAAAATATTTCTTTAAAAATTCATTAAAAATAGAAGTTTACATTATAAATTAAAAAAAACTGATACCATTAGAATGCTAATTTTTTAATCTTTAAATTGATATAAAAATCATGTTTGTGCAATAATATTTTCGGAAGTTATAGCGGAAAAACGTCGAAATGTCGCTTAAATTTTAATTAATTCAAATTCTAATTAAAAATTCAAAAAAAGGGCTCCTAGGTGCACATTCCGGACCTCCAAGGTATACATGTACCAAATTTGGTAGCTGTAGGTCCAACGGTCTGGCCTGTAGAGCGCCAACACACACACACACGCACACACACACACACATTGAGCTTTATTATAAGTATAGATTACTCTAAAAATTACAACTAAAATAATTTTAGTTTTAGTGTGCAAAAAAATTTCTTTGAGTAGCTCTTCTAGAATCTGACTTAATATAACAGACCATGAGAGAAACTTGGAATTTCTAGCTAAAATATGATTTTTAAGATATTAAATTATAAGTTAAAGCATTATCAATATCAAGATACATTAACTTGAAGATGCTTTGAATCAAATGCTTACTAATTTCGTTTTCTTAATTAGATAAATACTAATTAAAATAAGGCTAATTTTTGTTTTTTGGTTACTTTATTAGAAGTTCCTTACTGCTGCTATTAGTTAATAATATGAAATAGTTTACTATTATTTTACTTTTGATTATGATGTTTAGTACAAAAAAAGGGTTTGACCTAATGTCTAGAAATCAGAATTAATGCAATAGTCGAAACTCTCCAATAATTAATGAAGAATTTAGAGGCTAGCGCTTATTTAGGATTTATTTTGAAGAAAATTTTCAGCTAACAATAATAATTTATGATTAAGATTATACTTATTCCAGAGGTTTGTTTTATAAGCTCGCTATTTCTAACAAATCAAAAGATTACGGTCAAACTTTTCTTTGTTGCAGTAGCGTACTTGTACTTTAGATCAATCTGTGTAGACTGAGTAATAACCATCTGCGGAATTACAAATGTAGTTATTATGTACTCCTTTATTTTTAAATCATAAAGGATAAAAATGAAAAAAAACTACTTTAGATTATTTTGCACACGCTATTTTGGTAACTTTTGGCGCTTATTTTAAAGAGAGATTTTCTAGTAATATTTGATAATATTTTCAACTGCAATCTTTTCATAGCAAGGATACAGCATTTAAAATTAATGTACAATCGCTAAAGTTTAATTATTTTAGTTGATTTTTCACCATAAGCAATCGCAACTTTTTTGTTCTAACAATAAAAAGCATTTTTCACGATTTTGGTTGGGCATCTTAGGAGCCAGACTTTCGGCAAGTTTTATGGCAAGTTAGATAGTTATTACCTGCTTGGCAAGAAACTGTATTACCTCTGTCTTTTCCTTTCAGGTAATATTTTATATCCTGTTGTTCAAACCAATATTTAATTTAGTTTATTTCATTTAAAATTTTTAACGTTATTCTTCGAATAATTCAAAATAATTTGCAAAATAATCATCTCAAAATTCGAAATATAGAAAACGTCCGTGTTTACAACAGTATTTTCTTTGTAGATGAAAGGACATCAGTTACTTAACGAATTACATGTTAAAATTCACCCATGAAAATGGATTGATTGAAAGAAAATGACTATAACAATGAAGGATTTAATTGAAATAATTAAACATTTTAAAATCAAATGTCACTAAACTTAATTCCAGCAATTATAAAATTTAAATTATCTGTAAGTAATTAATTTTCACACAAGATGCAATGTGACTCTTAGAATGTCATTTCATATACGTATCAATAGACTTTTGTTTTGAAGCTATGTTATTTTTTATTTATTTTTAAAGGAATTCTATTCAATAAGCTTGAACTAAAATCCAGTAAAAAGAGATTTTTGGTAAGCTAACTGGATGCATATTATTTTAATTAATAGAAAATTAGTTGAAACATTTAAAGGTAAGGTAAAAAAAACTTTTTTCTAAAAATAAACTAAAAAAAAAAACAATTTTTAAAACATTTTTCAAAAAGCACTACGTAACGGATTTAACTAATAAACGGCATAACAAAAGAAAAATTAAAACGATCCCAACAATAGCTTCTATGTTGACAAAAGAGTAAAAGATGCAGTTAATGATAAATTATGATTAATATTTCAAAGGAAAGTAATAACCATCATTGAATGTGTTTATATTACTTTCAAAATTTTTGATTAAAATTAGATATTATTATTTAAATAGAAAATGTATGTCACTAAAATGTAAATTTTCCAAATGTTAATAAGATATAAAATTACTACTTTTGCAGCAATTTGTTCAGAAATACTGGAGAAAGCAAAATCCTTTTTCTCCTATTCCGTCCCCTCTCCCTTGATAAGATCTTCGAATCTATCTAATAACTCAGTAATTCCTTTTAGATGTTTAAAAAAAGGAAACACTTGAATCGATAAAGAGCTGCGGAGTTACATAACCTACAAACATACAAACTAATAAGCAAGCTTTCAGTTTTTGGCATATAGATTACTGGTATACCTTAACCTACAAGGTTTAATGCAATTTGTGTTTTCAGGTATCGAACATTTCTTGATCGCTATTAATATATTTCAAGACAATTATCCTGAACTATTGAAAGCTGTGTATGTCATAAATTGTGAGTATTGTAAATGAGAATTTTATATCTCAATCATATAATTATATACCTTTTGAAAATAATATTATGCACATAATCTCTATGTGTATTATGTTTTTAGCATATTTAGTTTCATCGAGTTTTGTAACTATTAAATGTCATTTTGTGTAATATGAACGAATACATCCGAACTTTTTTTTAGTTTTATGCAATGAGTATCTATTTCTCATAAATTTTAGAATTCTTGATATTGATTCAAATTGATACAAACTCAAGAGTTTGGAAATAAAAATGTTTCAATCAATATGCGAGTATTTAGTTGAGATGTCGATGTTCTTTAAAATAATGGATACTGATAATCAAATTATGATCCATATTGTATTTTTGAAGAATGGTGTCAGTAAATATTGGAATAATAGATAGATTAAGACAGAATGTCGTAGAAAAATTTTAAAAGATCAAATTTGCCATTTAAATTAAAACAAATGTATTTTATTTTTACTTCTAAATATATTTAAATATAATTATTTTTAAAGAAAATGCATGTTTCTTGAATTTTCGTAGTATGAATATAAATAAAGATTATCAATAAATTAATGATGCATTGATTTGAAATTTCTTCTAGTATGTATTGAAAAAGCTATTTGGGGTTGGTATCGAGAGTTTTATTCCTTCCTATCCCAAAATAAAACAATAAATAAAGAAAGAATTTTAATTAACTCAAAATTAATCTTTTGATTATTTAGTTTAATATTTTATCCTGTAAATTTAAAAAGAAACAAATTACTATGAAAAGCCATTCTTGTAGCTATTTTCTCAAATACCTGAAATAATCGGAATCTAAAGTCCCTATTTTTGTATCAATTTCATGACATTTTCAAGACAAGCTGAAGATTTTTTTTCTTAATTGTGTTCCCATTTGTTTATTCACAGGTTTAGTAATGCTTGTAATGAAGTTTAATTTTCAGAGTTTTTTTTTCACATTGAGATTTAGGAAAGATATTTAAATATGAAAATTTATCAAAATCCAAGCATTAACATATAAGAAATGCTTTAAAAATACCAGCAATTCAATAAATGATATCTATCTGAAAAAAAAAAGTTTTAATACCAGTTTGCTTTTTAAAATTGCCAGCAGGCAAGAAAGTGCAATTGATAAATGAGTTGAAAAAAGTCATTAAATCTTTCTTAATATCTTTCAGTTATAAGAACAAAATTAAGAAAACAACATTTTCAGATGTTTATACGAGCCTTGAACCAGAATCCCATTTCGAGATCCTGATTTTGAGATATGCTTTGTATAATAGTAGAATGTTTAAAACTAAAAAAATCAGTTTTAAAATTTTCTATGTGTTGTCCTCCGAAATGGAATAGCATCATAATTAAAATAAACTGGTTAGTGATTTAGATAATTATCTATCTTAAAATATGAATTATTAAATGAATATTTTCCGTCATAGGAAAATTATGTATTGATTTTTATGGTGTCCAATGCTGAAAAATAATTTTTTGCTAACAGCATCAACGTATTTTAAAATGGTATTTCCAGTTGTTAAAGCAATACTTGCTGGGTCGATAATAAGGAAAATGAAGATTTTTGGTACAGGTATGTACAATTTTCTTATGAAAGTATAAAGCTTTTGTTAATGCACAGTTTTAAAATGTTTCAGATTAGATTTTAATAGTTATTAATCCGAAACCATTCCAGGATATGTTACGAAATTATTAATTTTGATATTTATTCTTGCTCTTTCTGAAATATATTCATTTATTCAAAGAAGGAATTTCTTTATCATTTTACTTCATTCCTGTTAGTAAATGCCAAAATGGCAATGGATGATTACAAACAGAATCATTTAGATGCAATGCAATGAAGTTTCTCATTTTTAAATTTGAATTTTGTAATTTCTTTCACGTATTAGATAAATTTAACAGATAATAATTTCATTATGCTTTTAAATAAAGTTGAATGATCATTGTTTATTGTATCACGAAAAGGGAAATTAGTTCAAGGCAGATTTCCTTCAGTTCAAGGACAAGTCAAGAAGTGTGTCAGCGATTGTCATTCATGACGGTATTCATAATATTATTTTGAACTCATTTTCGTCTTGACAAATTAATAGGCAATTTAGGATTATATCAAACGTATCAATTTTTCGATGTCTGAGACTTCCGAATCACTGAAACATTATTAAAAATTCAGTTTCTTTCTTATGCACATCGCTGTACGTATATGTACAGCGATTTCAACCTTAAATAAAACGTTATTTTTTATTTTAACTAGATTTTCTCTTAATGAAAATATATTCACTTTTATAAAGTTCTATTTGTTGTTTTCTTGTCATCATCTCCGAAATTCTTTAAAAGAAAAAAACTATTTTTTAAATTTTTCTGTAAATTTTTATTTCACTTTTCATTGAATATTTTTTTTTATCTTTATATTTTCAGTTTGTAATTCAGTTTGAATAAATTAAATTTGGATAAGTAAAATTGAATCTTGCAACTAAAGTGATAAAAAAATTTCAAAAAATTCTTAAAATAGAATTTTATAAAAAAATTCAAGAGTGTTATTTTTTTACCATTTATTGTTCAGTCTGTAATTTAACATATACATTCCAGTATGTTAGAGGAAATGGCGACGTAATAATTGAAATAAGCAGTTTTTGAGTGAAGATCAAAATTTACACATTGTATCCATAAAGTTATGAGCCACTGAATGATTTTTTATTGCATAAAAACCTCATTTGGCTATAGAAATATGAGAGTCGAGAAGATTCTTACTGGAATTTGAAGTTAGTCAGAAAATCTAAAGACGTTTGAAGGCAATAAAATGAAAGATCCAATTTAGTACTTGGTATTTTTGGTACTTGGTATTTTTCATTCATTCAAATAGTGGGTAGACATTCTAGATTTATTTGAAAAAGTACTTCATAACAGGTCAAAGATGCAATAAAATCTCTTTACTGTTACATTTATTACAGTCGCTTTATAGACTAGTTGGCTCATATGTATCATAGATTCATAGACTTTTATTGGACACAGCCGTAGAAGTTCCAGTTTCTGAATTAATTTTATGTTGTCGTGTGTAAGTCATTTACAACAGATGCTTGTTTAATATACATAGTAATGCAATTCAAATATATTTTCACGGTGTTTCGTTTTTACTAATTTTTCTAAGAGTTACTAAATTATTTTATTTATTGATTTTGGTTTTCATTAGGTTGTTTTTATTTTTTTTACTAGAATAATTTTGATGAATTGTAAAATTCAAAAGTTACAGTTAGAAGTACATTCTATAACATTCTATTTGAATAAATATCATTCTAAATTACTTTTCAATATGAAGATGATGAATTTTTGTATAGATTAATATATTTAAAATGAAATGGTAGAACTATCAAAGAATTTGCATGGAAAATTTAAATTCATATTTTTTAAATACAATATTAATCACATTATCCCACAAAATTCAGGTAATGTATTACTCGACGCGGCAATTTTGGAGCACAAATTAAAACTTTTCAGTATCTCTGCAGTAATAAATCAACAATTTCACTGTTTTTATATAACATCATGCAAAAATAGTTATAGATGTCCTACATTTTTTTTCTCTATATTCTTAAATCTATATCATTATTAATAGTTTTCATATTTTTTCTAGAGTATTATTTCAGTTGAATGCGAAACTAGTTAAAATGGAAGCAGGTGCTGCTTATTTTAATTTATAACTTCTAAGTTTTAAATTATACAGAAATCAAGGAAAGAAATATAACACTTCTACATCAAATGTTCTACAAGAGCGGGATTCTTACCATACCATTTTATATAACAACGCGTTTTCTGGCATTCCCCTCTATAGCACGGTTTCATTGCTGTAGAGAAAGATTTAAATCTGTTTCCAAAGATATTAATCCTAGCTTCTGTCTTAAAATATAATGAGGGAAGAATTATGACACCTCGAAAATAAATTTTCTATAGTTTTTAACAATACTATTTCATGTAACAAGGAACTTAAATATGAATATGACGTATAATAGTTCAATTAATATCAATGCTCTATTTTAAAGCAACACATATGCTATTTAAAGACGGACTTCATCACTCTGACGAAATCGACGCTGGAGGTGGCACAACCTCCCCAAACTTTCACACCATAAGGAGTACATTTGGTCCCGATGGATTTAACGTGAATAATTCTGCTTACATGACAGTTTTGTGAATTCGAGTTTCTAAGCAGAGATTGTATCATTAGGCCACGGCGTTCACTGCAGAGAATAGGATCACACTTCTGCACACTTTCAATTCTGTAGGAAATGATTTAAATATTCAGTACGAGGCTTTAATGCTTTAATTTAACTCTTTAATCTTTAATCATAGATGGATGGAAAGATGAATTATTGAAAATAATGGATGCAGAAGAGTTACCTGCTTGCTTTGGAGGGAAAAAAACTGATCCAGATGGAAATCCTAAATGTAATACCATTGTAAGTAATGTTGTATTTACTTTTCAATTATTTTTCTTTGTAATGTTTATGAATGCAATGAAAAATAAACTTTAAAGTTTTTATAAATTAATTTTATAGGTCTTTTAAATAATCGTTCATCCCTCTTTTAAATCATGTTCAACTGGTAAAATAAAAAAGTGTCAGCAGATGTAAGAAAAAGTTATGAGGGAATTTGTGTGGATAAGAATCTTATTTATTTTACTGAAATTAAGTATTTAAGGAATATTTTGTAATATCTTGAAATAAACCATCTTTGCGAAAAAATTTCCTTGTGCTCCTACTGTTATTATTAAAGTCAAGTTTTGAACTCAAAAGTTATTTCTAGAAAACGAAGAAAAAAATGCCTAAATCTGTATTGTTTCTATTGTTGTATATTGTAATCGTCAAAATATAAAATAAAAATAAATTTTTAAAATTGAAAATAGTTATATACTGATTAAAATAAAATTAGAGAGATTGTCAACTTTGTTTATTTATTGTTTACAACTTTGTAATACTTATGTTTATTATTCAAACGAAATTTAAAATTTCATCAGAATATATACAACTGCATTTCAGAAATGTACAAGGTGGCCAGAAATAAAACACCCCTACTCTGACCTCCATGGATATCGAACTACTCAGTGTAAAGGCTCAAAATTTTGTACACATACTATTCAAAATATGGGGAAACGGATTTCACGAAAAAAAAATTAGTTCCTGAAATCACCGATAGGTGGCGCTGCACAACTGGAACTATGATCAAAAGACACAAATAATAATAAAAATTAAAATGTTTATGCGGAATGGAATGCTTCCATGCTTCCTTTTTAATTTTTCTGCCCCTTATGGAAAATAAAAATAGTAAAGAAGCTAGAACTCCCGTTGTAACTGCAATTTCATACTGTAACCAGAAAAATTTGCATAAAGCATGGTTAGAAGCCATGTTCTGGGTATAAAAGAAGTTAAAAGGTGGGGAATGTCATTCTTATTAGTGATGGCTGTCACGCTGCCAGAACGCGCTTTGCTTGTGAAGTTGTTTTACGAGAATAAAGGAAATGCTCCAGCAGCACTTCGAGAGTTTCGCCGACTTAAGGATTTGCGTAAGGGACCATTGCTTCCACAAGCTCTCAGGAGAATGATCGCTCGATTCGAGGAAACTGGACATCTTGGAGTTCAGCCTGGTCGAGGACGCAAACCGGTTCGTTCAGATGTCGTTGAAGATGTTGCCACCGGTATTGTTGAACAGTCAATGGATAATGTTTTAGGCTGCAGTAGTGCACGTGCAGTGTCACGACACTTGGGTGTTCCCTATAGCACAGTGTGGAACGTACTCAGAAAAATGGTGCATTGTTTCCCGTACAAAATCCGCCCTAATCAACAATTGCTGGCCACAGACAGGGAGATGCGACTGACCTTTGCATTCTTGCTAGAGTTGAAGTGGATGCATCGTGGCCGTGGCAGATTCTGTGGAGCGATGAGGCCCATTTCCACCTCAGTGGAACAGTGAACACCCATAACTGTCGCATATGGGACACGACAAACCCCCGTACCTTCCAAGAGATTCCACTCCACTCACCGAAAGTTACAGTCTGGTGTGGATTCACAGCCACATTCATCCTTGGACCGTTCTTTTTCGAAGAGGTTACTTCCAATGGCCTTGAGACATGTACCGTGACGGCCAACAGGTACAAAAGGATGCTCGAAACATTTGTTGTACCCCATTTGCAGCAGCGCCAATGCCTTGACACCATTACTTTTATGCAAGATGGAGCACCTCCACACATTGGACTCCCTGTGCAACAGTTTCTTCGCCAACATTTCACCACTGACAGAATAATCAGTCGCGCGTTTCCGACAACTTGGCCATCTCGTTCACCGGATCTTAATCCGTGTGATTTTTGGCTTTGGGGACACTTAAAAAACCTTGTTTATCGAGAACGTCTGATAACCTTGGCAGATTTGAAAGAAAGTATCAGTCTGCATGTGAGAAGCATCTCAGATGACCAGTTACGATCCGCAGTTGAACAAGCTGTCCACAGACTTCACATTTTACATCTTCAGGAAGGGAACCATATTGAGCAGCATTCCCTGCATCGATAACGTCCTTGTTTCATGTATGCTTGGTACTTTCAAATAAAATGTGTTTAAAACGTGTTTTTGTGTCTTTTCAGCATACGTCCAGTGGTACAGCGCCACCTATCGGTGATTTCTGGAACTAAATTTTTTTTTCGTGAAATCCGTTTCCCCATTTTTTGAATAGTATGTCCACAAATTTTCAAGCCTTTACACTGAGTAGTTCGATATCCAGGGAGGTCAGAGTAGGGGTGTTTTATTTCTGGCCACCCGGTATTTAAACTTTTCTAGAAATTCATTTCGATATATTTATCAACCGGTCATTCAACCCTTTTTTTAGATAAGAAATTTCTTATCTTGAATCAAAAATCTAAAGTATCTTTTGTAGATAAGAAATTGTTTTCTTATTTATTTTGCTGAAAGCAAGTGTTTACGAAAGAGTCTGCAATCTTATCTTTTAGTAGACCATCTTTCCGGAAAATTTTCGTCATGCTTCTGCTGATATTATCAAACAATACATCTGAAAACAAAAATGTCTAGAAAATCTTTTGAATAATGAAATGTTTTTATGTCAACATGTCAAACAAAATTTAAAGGGACGTAATATTTTGTAAAGTATTTACGTATAATAAATAATAAAATACTAAACAATATTTAGGAATGTTTCACAGCAAAAGTAGAGAACTGTGTATGTTTGAGAATTCTGCTATCATTTTATATTTAGTATCCTACATGCGCAGTATTATTATTTTATTTCCATTTCGATGCACAAAACTTATTGCAAGGAAATATAATAATCTATAAAGAACTACTTTGAAATTATGAGTATTATAGTGTCTTGTGAATCTTGTTGTTTTATGAATGTATTACAAATTGTCAATGTTGAATTTCATGTCGCTCAAAAATACAGTATTGTCAATTACAATATCAATATACAATATTGTATTGTACTTTTCATTTTGCAAGAATTTTTGAAAAAAGTTTTTCCATTACATTTTGTTACATTTACGTCTTAGTGTTCTCTTCATGAGACCATATACCTTATTTCATTTATTTAATTCACTGGATTTTTTAGTTAATTCATGTACAGGCAAGTATAAAAAAATGATTAACTTTTTGACCGATTTGATTCTGAATTTGATAAGAATCTACATTTTAAATCGTATACTTGTTTGGCAAATCGTTATTATTTACGAAATGCAATTATTTTGCTCACGTCCACACGAGTGGCCAGAATTAGAGAAATAATTTCGCTGGATTTCACCCAAAATTTGATATAAATCTACACATTTCGTGCAACATTCGTAAACGAAATTTCATCCAGCCAGCTCACATCATTTTCAAGCTATCAATTTCCCAGAAAAGAAAACACAATTTCAAAAATCTGTCTGCCCAACTAAAGGAATTCGAAAGCTTAAAAATTCATGAAAATCTTGTGTTCGAAGTTTTTGATAATTGCAATACTTTAGCTTTGTATTTTCCATATGAGAATATAAAAAAAAAATTGAGATTACACAATAAGCATCTACAGAACGCAATTATTTATTTGCAACGTGATATATGTTTTTAATCCATACAGTGAATAATCGATTAAATGTCTTATCTGAAATATTTTGAACGAACAATCAATAGCGTGTAAGGTTTTAAGAATCAATGATGGATATTATTTATTAGGCACAAAAAATCTATTGTTTGTTGATATTGTTAATAATTTCAATAACTTCAAATGTATATACAAGAAATATAAAATTTTATGATTATCTGAAACTTTGTCGGTGTCCTGGCTTAGGGGTTGCGCATCTTTCCCGTCGAGTTCCTGATTCGTGTCATGGTTCGGACTCGGTTGTCTCTACCCTATGCTCTATCTGTCAATTGCGTGAGAGATCCACCCCCTGCAAAAAGGACTTGTGCAAGCGAGTGTGTGCATTTGTTGTCCTCATATGAGCTATAAGTCAGACTTCTTCTTTGGAGTGCTCAGGGACTTTACTCTCAGAAGCTATTGCGAAAAAACGTGGCTTAAATTAGTCACATGGAACCACAACAACTGAAATCATAATCTAATAATTAACTTCTGTTGTTTTTCTAAACATTACCAATCTAAGTGATTTTTTTTTCTCCACCAAAATAAAAATCATAAGAAAAAAACAATGAATTTCTCTATCCCTTTATTGAATAGTTTTACATACTTATGTATGCTTCATGTCGCTTAGTAATAGAGAACGCAGAATAGTAAATGATATAAATTCAGAATTCAATAAAAGAAAAAAATTGATAGCAATAAAATCGTAATATGTTTTATACATTAAAAATAATTTTTGAAATTACTTATGCTATTATTGTTTCAGTTATTGCATTTTTTGTACTAAAGCTGTTAAAATTTCCTGTTCACTTTGGTTATTTCGAATTATCATTGAAATTAATTGCAAATTATATCATTATTAATATTTTAAATTGATTTCTGTTAATTTCATTACCAATTTCCTCTAATTTTTATGATAATAAAAGTTATTTATAGAAAGAATATTCAATGAATAAAGAATAAAAAATAAATGTTTCCATAATTGTTACAAATGAGGATTGTGACATTTATATTCTACTATTAACTAGCAAATAAAATGTATTTCAGAATTTAGCAATTAACTTTAACTGGGCAATTTTTTATAATCAATATTAAGAGGACATTCTGATGCCAATATTTTTTTAGTATTATTACAGTATAGATGAAATCACAAATTATTTATTTTAATTTTTCTCAAAAAATAAATGCTTTCTCACTTTTTTCCTGTTATAGATTAATTGGGCTGGAACAGTGCCAGAGTGTTACTACAAGACAAAATGCATTACAAAATTTGCTAAACTGAATGATGTGAAAAGAGTGATTGTACCTAAAAAAGAAAGTTTTGAAGTGAAAATTGAAGTGAAACGTCCTGGATTAATACTGCATTGGGAATATGAAGTCGTATCTCATGATATCGCCTTCAAACTTTTGTTTGAAGGAAAATGTCACAATAGAAATGAAAGTGAAGAAATTGTCCCAATGCACAAATTTGAAACAGAATATGAACCATTAAGCGGATCCCATATCTGTAAAAGACAAGGGAAATGTAAGTGTAATATGTTTTGTATGTTTGTTATCACTAGAATCCATTTCAGTCTGCTGTGTATAATTTAAAAGCCAGCTGGAATGGCTTCTCAAACACTTTCTCGCATAATCTCTGATAAAGGTGTTATACTAAGAAACACCTTCCAAGGCATTGGCATACAATAATTACGGAATATTATCATCCTCTGGCATGTGTTAACACTCTTCGATGTCTGTAACACGTCTTGGGCTTTCAAATACATTCTTTTACATTTTAAAACATTTAAACGTTTAAAACTCTTAAAACTCTGTAAATGTTTATTTGTTTGAGTTTTTATTTTTATTTGTTCTAATGAGATGAAAAAAAGGACAACAGAAATTTTGGCGAGCCGGTGAGGACGGGAAAAGGGCTAATGTTATCCATTTTGCATAATACATTTACCCATAATACATTTGTTGGCTCACAATCACATACTGAATTTCATATATTTAAGTTATTGCAAGTTAAAGTCATCAATTTTACAAATTTCGAAAAATACAGAAGGACAGATGGTCAATCCAGTGCTCGTTTTGACTCAAAATTAGATGGGTGTCTAGACTATAAATGGTAATTGTGTGAAACCAATTTTATCTACATAGTTCTCTATGTTTTGTAATTACCATGTTAAATTATATTCGAACGGCCAAGCAGATAGACTTCCTTTAAGCGGAGTTTCACAAAAGCTCAAATCAAGTAGTAATCAACAAATTTGGTATAAAGTCCTTTTACTAAATTCCCTCTGTCTAGATCAAATCATTTTTTTAGCTATCTTTGTCATAGATAGACAAACGGACTTTTTTCCAAAAATGTGCTTTTTGAACTGGAAAAGGTCTAAAAAGTGAAAATCTGTAAAAATCTCGAGATCGAAATGTTTGGCGATTATTGTATTTCATTACGCATGTTAGAAAAAGTAATAAATGAATATGTGAATGTTGTAAAAATGCCTGCATTTTGAAATATTGCAAGTATTTTCTTTATTTATACACATATATTATAGAAATGTGACCTTAAAATTGATATGGTTGACATACTTTGTATTTTAAAAAAATATTTCATTCGCTTAAAATAACAAAAACATTAAAAATGCATTTGTATTTACTATTACCTAACTCTATGTGGTAATACGCTATAATATGTTATCACAAAATTTTTACTTCCGCAAAATGTATCATATTTTTAAAGACTAATTTATCCAAGCACATTTAGAATTCAGATAGTTAATTCAGTCATCTGAATAATGATTTTTTTTTTATACAAAGTTGTTTCGACCAGAAGTCAACAAAACATCCATCGCTTGGACAAAAATGGAATTAATTAAATTTCTGATTAAAATAAGAAATTGATTATTTTCTTTATTCAAATGAAGAAATTTTTAAAATGTAATTTTGAAAGAAATATTAGTTTGATTTAGTTATCTCTAATAGTTAAATTTCATCCAGAAAATTTTGCCAAACTAATTATAAATTGCATTTTGTAAATAAAAAAAGTCTAAGTACTTAGTAAATAAATAATTATTTGCCTGTTTTATCATTTAAATAATTATAAAAATATTTTAATGAGATTTTTAAATCCTTAATTTGCTCAAATATGGGAATGTAATGTGTAAAAAAGCTTACTAACGGAACATTTATATTTTAAGATATTTAGATTGGCATTTGGTAACTATAGAATAACTTCAAAAATATTTTTGATTAATAATTTCTATAATTTTTACGATATGAATATTGAAATATTCCTTAAGATATTTGTAACTATAAAAAAACGTTCTTAATTTTTGCAAATAATTATTTCTTGTGCATTTGGATTTTTGTAATAAAAAATATTTTATTCAAGACCACATATGAAGAGCATCATCTACAAAAATGTTTTATGCGTTATAAAGAGTAAAGGAAATTATATCCTTTTCGTTATCTGCTTATCAAAAGTAGGATGATTAAATTTGTACATTTTCAATAAAATTTGTATAATCTAAAGCTTTCAATGTAATTATTTGCATGTTATTTTTTTTGTAGATGTCTTCATTTTCGATAACACCTACAGTTGGTTTAGTTCCAAGGAAGTCTATTATCGAATATTCCTAGGGAACGTGAAAGAGAAGACTAAGTCTTAATTACGATATCTTTTCATCGTTAAATATTTTTGTACATTATTTTGTATATTTTGAAATTTTTTACACTAATGTAATTGCTTTGTAATGTAATATCATTAAACACTTAAACATTTCATTTTTGCTCTCTCACCATATAAGTTTTATTTTGCTAGAAATTTTATAATATATGTCAATAACATTTCATATTTTCAATGTTAAAGGAAGTATTCTCTTTATCTCGAAGATAAAAATCATTTTAAAAGTATATAAATCATACATTACATTTTGGCATTATTTGGTAAGAAAGACCCTAAAGTCTATTTACAATATTAATTTTTAGTTACATTCTCTTTAGGATCTGGTAATTAAATAGGGTACAGTTATTTATAAAAATGAGAAATTAATTAAAAGAAAGTTATTGCTAAAGCAAAACTTAGATTATTTATTTTCTTTTGAATGAATTTAAATTTTATCATTGCGATACATTTCTGAGATAGCCATATAACACTCCTTTATTGTACTTAGAATAGAACATTTTTTGTTAAAGGAGTATATGAATAAAATAATAAATAAAAAAATAATATTTGAAAAAAGGAATATATCATATGAATTTGAATGTTTGAAATTATCGATAGTTGAATATTAAAATTTAATGAGCATTGAGTTTTTGTTTTTATATTTTATTGCTAAATTTATTTCAATTTCTGCATATTTTAGCGATGCTATTTCTTAGACAAAGAATTTCAGAAAATTTTCGCTTAAAATGCCAATTAGCGTGACGCCAGGAATTAAAATAAAATTTTAGGATAATTCATTGTAAAATTTTCCCATTAAATTTTTTAATTACTTATAAAGCAAATTCTATTTTTATTTTCTCCTGGAGAAAGGGGAAATATATAATATAAATGTATCAAATTTAAAACTGCAATAAGGTAAAAACTTCTGCTAGTTTTTAAAATTGCGATAAATTTCCATAGCAGATTCAGAATTGGTTCATATTGAAAGGGATCAGCATTAATACGTAAAATGTTGGAAGTTTTTTTCTGAACCTTATTTTCATTTTATTTTGCTCTAGACACCATTTGTTTTAATTTAGATATTGTAATCTCTTAATTTCATGTAAATGATTCTGTTAACAAACTATTTTTACCATTCTCATAGACACTAAAAACAAATATGTCCCCATGCACATGAATTTTCCTAATGTAAATCTATGAATTCATAGTGATAATAATAAAAACATACCAACATAAAAACACGCAAACTAAACCCATATTACACAGAATGTCATAGCCTTTTTACTTCTTCTTTAGCTTCAGTAATGGAAGGAAAGATGCTATTAAATATTTCATGACACAATATTTTGAATTTCAGAACAATAATTGAGCAATTTCGTACCGTAGAGAGATATAATTTTTTTTTAAAAATTCTTCACTGGATTCCATACCAGGAAGCATAATTAATGTTCAAGTAAATGGCTACGAGATCCGTCAATCTACAGAGCGAGATGAGAACGAAATATTTATCCCTATGATTTTATACTGTGAGATCCTGATTTTTTTTTACACGTGTGGATTTTGGTAAAGGGGAAATTGGTATATTTAAAAAGAATTTTCTTTGCCTGTCAGATTTTTTTTTGCCTCTGATTCAAGCATTTTTACAAATCTGGTGTAGCATTAATTAAATAAAAAAAGGTGGAATCAGATCAGGAAATAAGAGGGGCCGCTGTCAGTCTAGTGAAAAAATTGATTTACATATTTGGTAAATAGAAAAAAAATTGTGATGTATTTCAAATTCAATGAATTATAAAATATTCGGCTAATAATGACATTTTATTAAGCATAAGTGGTGAAATTCTTAGACGTTCTTCAGTTTGTAACATGGATGGGATTGTGAAATTGCAAGTAACATAAGCAGATACTTTATCATACTTGATTATATACTCCGCTAAGCATTTATATCTTCAAGTTGATACTAAACCTTTTTTGAGATTTCTATTGGCGCATTCAACTAGTATGGGGATTATCTATCCATCTCTCACGTGTGTGTAATTTATATGTCAACAATTCATTTTAGAGCATTAATAATAATTTTGATATTTTTATCAAGTTTATATAACTATTTATTTACTGATTATAAAACTTAATAAACTATGAGATTTAGAAAAACAGTTTCCTAATCAGATACAATTTATTAAATATAAAATTCATTTTTATTAGTGTTGAAAAATTCCTTACAATTAATTTTTTAAAACACATCTTTGAAAATAAAAATTCGGTTGTTTAAGAGCAAGGACGTATATGGTAACATATAATAAAGAATATAAAGGACAAATATTCTTAAGACATGGGGAAAATGAAACAAAATCTTCCTTTGAGAAATCTGCTGTAAAAAAAGGTAAATGAATACCCTGTATTATAAATAAATAAACATTTTCCTTTACTTAGCTCTATTTATTTATTTAGTCAAAATAAAAAATTTCCCTGATTGTTTAAATGAAGTCAATATTTTTATCTAATTCTAATCTACTGTATCGGGGAGAATAATCGCCCATCAAAAAATAGATTATTGTCGCATGTTAATAGGTTCTTTCGCAACTACTTTTCGCCAATTAATGTACAAATACGTTTATTGTAGAGTTTTCGAATACCATTTCCGTTTGTTTTTTTTTTTGGTTGTGTTTGCTTGTTTTTGAATCGAAGATGAAACAGGCGACGAATTTGAGACACGCGCTGAAAAAAGATGCTAAAAGGAAAGAAATAAAATGGAAAGAAAGCCATCCATTGTTTAGCACTTAAACGATGATTCAAAAGAATAAATTATATTAGCTTGACCTTACCGAAACGGAAAGTGCATTACGAAATAAGACAGAAAGAAGTTTTTTCAACGATATGATAAAAACTTCATAAGATCTGCATACAGTTTACCTTCAATTAATATTCTAAACAAACCCCAGATGATCGCTTTAGCCTTTGCAACACCACGGGGAAGCGAAGTAAGTCAAGGTCACAAGATCTCGCTTGTTTCGTGAACTTGTTTGTCAGGGTTTCATGGCTAATAATCTTGAAAGTAACAACATATTGTATTAGCACTCACTTGGTAACTAACTATTCTGAGATCAGTAGATATATTTTAAGATAATGCACTGTTTCAACTGAGAATTTTTTCAAGCAATTTTGTTTATATTGTGATATTAAAATAATCGGAAATTTTCTTAGTTGTATATAATACGTTCCTCGTTTCATGTTAGTTTTGTTAACTAGTTTGTTAACTAAAACTTGATTATCTTAGAAGACACTCAGAAAAAGGTAAGTAAAATGATTGATTTAATTTAATTTCATATAAGGAATTTTTCTATTATAATTTTTTTCAAAACAGGAAATTCTATAAATAATTTATTTTTATGCTTATTTAAATTTAATTTATTTCCTATTGCTAGCAAGAAAGGCATTTCAAATGCTTTTCAAAGATCCTAATTTTATTATGTACCTTTATGAATTTTGGTAAACAAATGCATAGTTAACTCTACTGCTTGCAATAACATATGCATTTGCTTAATAATCTGAGTAATTCAGCTGAATACAAATTGCGTGTGGAAGTTGGGTACATCAAAGCAATTAAAGTTTACGTCTATCGAAAAACGTTGAAGATTTTGTTCATGTTTTGATATGGAATAATGCATCTAATATCAAATTCGGGACATAAAAGAACACATATTACTTGTTTGAAACACTAAAAATTTGAACTGGAAAGCCTTATAACTTCTATCCGATTTAAAACAGAAAAATAGATGATAACAAAGAAAATTTATTAAGAAAACCAAAGACTTATCATATGAGATTCCTAAGTTCGAAATACATATTTATTATATAAGCATATATATTTACCTTCTATCATATATATTTTATAATAAATATAAAAATTCATTGTAAAAGTGATGTGCATTAAAATAAGGAAATTTAAATTACATCTGCCTATTACACTCAAATCAAGATGACGATTCACTGTATTCTAAGGTTATAAAGGTAGTGTATTTATATTCAACGAAACTATAATAGCAGATTTAATATATTTATATAATTAAGAAAAAAATAAATAAATTTCCTTTATTTGTTTAACTTATTAAAAGCGTTTATAAGAATATTACCTGAATCAATTAATTCCAATATTTGTGAAGGTGCATTATTAAAATAAAAATTTGCTTCGAGGACAACTAATAGCAGCCCTATTTTTCTTATCTTTCCTCATAACATCAGCTTCATTGCCTCAGCAAAATCCTATTTGTACAGGAAAACAAAAATTGAATAATAATTTGAAAATAAAATAAAATAAATCCTGTTTAAAAATTGTATATGAATATAATTTTTTCAATATTTTGAAAGTGTAAACAATAATAATGTAAATTAGACAAGAATATTGAAATAAGTATTGAATAAAAATATATTAGAATATTGAATAAAATATTGTAGATAACGGAAATAGTATAATTTACAAATGAACATATTAAAAATTTAATAAGTGCCCGCGCTCGCGCGTGTGTGTGTGTAAGGTATAAGTAATTTCCTACCGCGTTACAAAATTTAAAGCACAGTCCAAATTTCCATTTACAAGTCAAGGGTTTCTCTAACCATATAAATGATGTCAACTCATTCCTTTATCTTCCCATTTTCTGATTAAAAAGTTAATTTAAATTATTTTTTGAACGTTTGAAATCCAAGGTAAAGGTTGTGTGATATATATTGATGTTGATGAGAAGGTCACGTTTGAAAATTGTTACAAAATGCTTAGACATTTTTGAATTTTTTGAGACATATAACGAAAGGCGTTTTCACATTTGTAAAACTGTTGGTGAGCCTTTTAAATATTACAATTTTTTTTTATAAAATATTTAGTCCGATTGTAAGTTTTCTGGACTATAAAGTTTCATCTTTATTTCCAAGATATATACTGTTATAAGTAACTTTGTCATGATTAGGTTTCATTTTTTAGAAGTCAAAGAAACGAAATTTTTTCTGAAAATATTTTGCGTAAACTTTTTTTTTTGATAGTAAATTGAATTCATTTTCGTATTTTTCTTTTTGTTCTTCTTAATTTTAATTCCTTATTGGTAAACCCTGCAAAAATCATAAACCGTAGCTTTTTTTAATTTTTATAGTATATTGTCCTATTTTTATTGAACTGTTAAATAAACTCATGGTTCATTGGTTCCGCAAGGTTCACAATGAATTTCCTTTTCTCATCTATTAAATAATTTTCCTACTGAATTTCTACAAACTGTATGGGGTTGAGCCCTGTGATAGGGAAAAAAACCCGATCAGCATTCTATTTTATAACTTTTTCAACGAATAAATATTGATTTATGATTTAATTAAATATTTCTGAAGACTTTACTGGTGATAGTTTGCGTGGGATTATCTTCGGTTTCAGTCGACTTCTCTTTAGAAATATTAAAAAAAAAGTGATATCGTCTTTCAGTGTTCTTATAAGAGTCTTTCTATGTTGTTTTATGTAGAAACATTTTTTAACGTTTTTCTTTTCTTTTTTAATCAATAATGTACCTTATTTTGTACTTTTAATATCATGCATCTCACAACGCTTATGAATTATATAGTTGGAATGATATAAGATATTATTTACTGGCAACATTTTAGAAGGAATATGAATTTAAAAATATCAGACGATATTTCTCTTTTCCAATAATAAGTTACTACTAAGAGGTTTTGAATAAAATTTGTTTAAAATTTCTTCATCAAAATCATTTTCAAAATGTGTAAATCGTCTAATTTTTTATATTTATTTACACCTCTAAATTGTTAATAGCAAACAAATAAAATTAATAGTTTTAAATGCAAAATATATTTGTGATAGGGGCTCCACTTCTGTGAATTCTATGCATAACTTTTTCAAATTTCATTAAAATGTACATCTGGTTCATTTTAATCCTTTCCACACTACATAGAAAGCGACATCATATGAATACTCCTTACAAAAACAGTATCGATATGTCTGTGTGTCTGTGTAGGCTGTGTTTAACTCTATATTCAAAGCATTGAATTCAAAGAAATAAAAATCTTTTTTAGAAAAAATAGAATTATTGCTAAAAAATTAAGTCAGAGGTTATTTTTGTGTTCGTAAACCAAATATAGCACAGATAATGAAAAATATTTTGAGCTCCGGATAACAAAAAAATATAAAGTAAACTAAAAGATATCAAATAAGAAGAAGGGTTTCTTTGTAGCTGTTGTGATTACTGAAATTCTTTTATTTTATTTTACCCACTTGTAATTTATCAGTACAACTCAATAAAAAAATAAGAGAAAACGATAAAAAAATAAAAATTATATTAAAAAAGTAATTGATAAACGATATCATCGACATTCATCGGAGAAAGTCGCGATCTGCCATTTTCAAGTAAGTATTATGATCATTTTTGAATTTTTCGTTTGATATTAGATTAAATTTTTCATTTATGTTGCTACAAAATTATTCCAACTTTCTTCTATTTTTGTAGTCTATTTTTGACTCAAATAACATAAATGTAATTTTGAAAAATAAAACCCGAAATTTCTGTAAAGTGGTACTAAATAAGAGGAGAAGAAGAGCTGCGTTTGTACTTTGTACAACTAAACACCTTTATTTTTGTTTTTATGTTTTAATTTAAGCTGTAGGTATAAAACAATTATTTGTGTATTCGTATAATATGAAAAGAAATATTATTTTACTAATAAACTATCTGCCATTTCCAACTATCTGGTTTGTCAGATATATTATATTCATTTAAATTCTTTTAGATTGATTTCATTTTACATTCATGATTTCGTCAAATTTCCAAGCATGAAAATCATAATACTTTGATTGGTTTACATATATTCGATTCATTATGTCCATGAACCTATCTGAAAGGGACTCATCCATGGATACCACAGGATAATTAACAATACAAACGCGTATTTTTATCTTCTAAACTTTGCGTTATTGAAATTTCACATTTTATTTCGTTCTGCAAAGATATTAAACAGAAACATTCTTCCTTAATTTTCATAATGAAAAGAATACTGGATAATTAAATATTTGATGAAACAATGAAAAGTGTTTGAGATTCAAAACAACTTAGTCTATTATTAAGAATTAGGCAAAAGTACTTTTTTTTTTAATTTGTGGAAATTCAGGAAAGTTTTGAGCAAGTGTTATATTTCACAATTAGCATAGCCTGTGAAGATTGATTGCATTTTTATTATTAGTAATTGCATTTTTTGAAAAAAATAAGTCATTGCAAGATAATTTTATTCAACTCATAATTAAAAAATTCTAAATAGAAAAAAAAATGGAATTGAAAATTAAAATACCGCATTATCTATGTAAATTCATGCTTCATACTATATTATCTCACTTTTTTTATAATGTATCTGATAATGATTAATGAGATTATAATGTATCTTATAATGATTTTGATCAAATTCTCATCGATAAAAATAAGTAAACAAATAAATAATTAATAAAATATACATGAAATTAAAAAAAAGACCTATTAATTTTTAAAATATTTTTTTCTAGTGAGTTATAAAAAATGTGAAAATATGGAGTAGAAATACGTGAAAACTTATTTTATTAGCTATTTTACAAAATAGTATTTTTATCTAAAATATTTTCTAAATACTATTTTATAAATGTTATTTTTTGTTGGTTTTGAAAATAAACAATATTAATTTTAAAAAAAGGAAGGATAAAATATAGAAAATAATGAAATCAATATTTAAAATTAAATCTAAATGTTAATATGTATAATTAATATAATATTTTAAATCAAAAAGAGAGCATTTAAAATTTTTCAATTAAAATCTAACATTTTTGTTTTGAAACTGAATGAAACATTTTCTAATTTGAAAATTTAAATTGATATCTTATACTTTACGTAAAATTAAAACAAAATTTTTGAAATACAAATTTTAATACCTCACTTAATTAGTAATCAGATTCAGCATTCAGATTTATTGCAATTTTCGCCCATACATATCTCAAAGTCTTCTTTTTACTTATATAAAGGAAATAAGCACTTTCTTTCGATTCATATGAAAGAGAAATGAGTTATACATGCATGTATTCTATGGTTAATATATATAAACTTAAAATGTCCATAATTAGAAGTTATAAGTATAGTTGATGAGATCCTACTTTTTTAAAAACTGTCTACTTGAAAACCACAAGTGAATGCATGTATTTACTCACCTAATTTTAAAAAAATAATTATTGAAAATGTTTTATTTTTCTTCCACTGTATGAAATTATTTCTCATGTTGCATGAAATTATTCGTTCTTGTTATAATTTATGCTTTATGGAATGAATTATGCTATTCCAGGAACAGTATTTTTAATATTCTACTCTATTTTTTCAAAATTTAATTCTAATCAAAATGGATTGTATATTAGCAGAAAATAATAAAGTATAATTATTTCATATACAGCAAATCAGTGATAGGAAATTGGTATGTCAGTACTTATATAATTTTTTATTACGTAAAATTACTTTCTAAGTAACTTTCATATTGCTTGATAAGCGAAGTACTTTTCTTTCTGTCTAGATATCAATAGAAGGAAAAAGCAATAAACACTTACTATATTTTACACCAGTACATCCAAAGACTGGAATTAACAAGAAAGAAAATACCACATTATTGCATTTATTATTTTAATTGTTAATCAGTTAACTAATTCTGATATTTAATTTGAAACAATGTAGTGAAATTATGTTTTTGTTCTTAAAAATAATCGTTTAATTTTTATGCCCATGCTTTATAATACTACTAGTGATATTATAACTCACAAAATTATGCATCTGATTGTTACATGATATAGTGAAATTTGAGCCCTTTATAAAATATCATATGCATATAAAAATGTCAGAGTAGATATAAATAACTAAAGTAATCTTTCACTTTTACAAAAAGCTTTGACATTATTGAAAGAAAAATGGATAGAAAAACATACATTGCTATAATTAATTGATAGTCAAAGTTTTTAATATATTTAAATTTTACTTAAGTTGAAGCCAATTCTTCATTATCATCAATTAAGTCCACATCAAAATGATAGTGGCAATACATTAATAAAAGAATGAAGTGACAGTAAAATAATATTTTTCCTGAGAAGAATAAGCATTGATTATATCATTAAATAATTGACTTGTATCAACTGGATATTTGTTTAAAGTTGTTGCGGTTCTCTATTTATTCCTTTTCTTCCCTTTTTCTTTTAGGAATCTGATAATTCAAAATCGAAGGATTTGGCAAAATGCATGACGAGTGGACTGAAGATGAAAAAAATGCGGTTGCAGAGGTAAATGACATACGGAGTTATTAATTATATGTAATTCATAAATTGCCGTACAATTGCTTTAATCTCATATAGAGGATAAAATATATGCTTATTATTCCATATTTACCTTTATTATCCTTTCACTTACTACCTCAGTCAACAAAGTGGTTGGAACATAGTTTAGAAGATCTTAGACACTAAAAGTCTATATAAATTTTATAATAATTAATAGTTAAGGTATTTCTGTACTAATTATACTAGAATTTACTGTATATTCAATATAGGATTACATATTTTCACCTACGTAAATGTTCTTAAAATGATCGCATTCTGTTTAAAAGAAAATGATATGGGTAAATAGAATTTTACTGGACGAGATAGCCTAATTGGTAGGGCATTGAACTCGCATCCCTTAGGTTATGATCTTCAACTCCACCGGTCAAAGAATCTGCTCCTGGCGCGTATATTAATCTGTCGTAGTCACAAAGTCCTCTTTGTCGGGAGTAATACCACTGGAGGTACTGATTCAGAGGTGATCGTTCTCTGATCCAAATCTAAATCATGATCTGGGGATATGTGAATAAATTGTATGAATGAAGTCCACCCCATAAAAAGTGTAGCTAAGTCATAATCCTGACCCTAGATGCCGCTACTGAAAATAAGCAAGATAGGCTCGATTCGGATTAAATAGTAAGCCGGGCTTGTCAACAACAAGTGCCATTAGAAACAACAACAACATAAATTTATTTCAAACATTAGTTATCGATATTATGAATACTATATTTCTACTTTGAAAAAATAAATGTGCCGGCATCCTGACTTAGGGGTAGAGCATCTACTCTGAGATTTGAGCTTCTCGGGTTTGAGTCCTGATTCGGCCGTGATAGTTCTTTACCAGTATTCTATATGAAGGTGTGTAAAAAACCACCCCTCCCGTCACTGTAAAAAGGTACCGCATTTATGCGAATCTAATGCCCATCCCCATTTAAAAATTGTTTGTCGACGAATGTAATGTGCATCAGTGGTATGAAGAATTTGTTGAATCTTATTTTATACAACAATGGATTTGTATATAAGTTATCAATCAATGGAATGATAATTTTATTTAAATTTAGATACCATATTTCATATAACAATGGATTTATACATAAAGTAGCAGAGCATAGAATTAACCTATTAGTGGGCTATTGTTATGTGAAACAATCATTGTTAATTACAGTAACAGGTTGTCCATTCTTCCTCATTTCACGTACACATTCCAAAACTTTTTCCTCAATTTTAGGGTGTCTTCCTTTAAGAGGGCCTGTGAATTTCTGTCTACTAGCTTTAGTTGCAATCAGTGACAATTTCTGTTGCCGCCACAAACGAAGATAGTATATTTAAAAATATACTATCTTATTGCAGTGTTATATTGTATATAAATATAGCGCTATATTATACTGCTAGATTTCAACATTTAAAAGCCATTTAGTATTTCTAACATTGAAACGATAAAGAGAAATGAAAAGATTTTATTTTTGATAAATTTTTTGAAGTAACTGAGAAAAAATATTATCATGGAAATTTTTTTAATAAATAAGCTGCAGTTTAAAATTATGCAAACGGCAATAGTTTTAACGATAACAATAAGTAAAATACAGCTATGTTCTAAAAAAACAAAATGTATGAATTTCATAGAAATAATTTCAAAAACATACAGTCAATCAAAATAAGTCAGAGATCAACAACTCTTACAACAGATGAAATGCAACACAAAAATTAGAATAACAATCTTTTTAATTCAACTGAAATTCTGACAACAAATCCTGTGAAAGTTTTAAATTTCAATGAACTTTAAAAAGAAAACATTTTTTTATCACTGTTTCACTCTTACCAGAAAGGAAAGACACGCATAACATGCATAATTTTTTTAAATACTGAGCCGTCAAATTTCATTAACTAACTTGTTATAAATATGTCACTAAGAAGAATCAAAAGATAAGTAGCCTTTTATATTATGTGATAATCTTATTTCATCATTAATAATGATAATAATAATGCTTTTTTATCGAATTGCTCTTCATGATTTTTTAATAAAAATTCAGCAGATGAACATAATTACATGTTTTATGTTATGTGATATATAAACGCATACATTTATAAATATAAAATTCTTGTTAAATAATTAGTGTTTTAACTTATATATATATTAACTAGAAATACTAAAAGATTTAATCAGAGGCTAACAGTCGCATTAATTATGCTGTAAGTAGTAATTGTATATATTAAATTATTATAAAGATATGACTGTAAGAATCTCAATTTGAAATGGATTAATTTAAACACTAACATTATGCATGGTAAATTAAGAAGTAAATAAAAGCAAAGCTTTTAAAGAACAAATTTGTAATTTTTTATAACGTATGAACATTTCTCAAACCATGAAATATTTTTTATACAAATTTTTACGTACAGAATATTAAAAAAAAATTTTTTTTTTAGTATGCAGACATTTAGTCCGAAGTAGAGCAAAATTATACAAGTTTTCTCTTTTTAAAAAAATTTCGTTTCATCTTTCAATCCATTTTTAATATTCTATTATCGTGAGAAAACATGATGTTTTTTTTGGTTTGAAATTTGTGAAGTGCAAAAATGCTTTGGCAACAAATTTTTAAAGCCCCAAAATGTGTAGTAAAATGTAATGTAAAAAACAAAAAAAAAACAAAAAGTTGTCACTTTTGACGATTAATTGCCATCTGAAGATATAATTTGATTCCAAGTTATTCTTTCTCTGAATTCTTACGAATTCTCTTAATTAAGTCGTTAACCAAATGAAATTGGTTTGAAGTTATTTACAAGTTATACCTTATATACCTTATTATACTTATTATACCTTATTTTACATTAAAAACCATAAGATATCCGAGTAAAAATCAGTACCTTTCTATGCTTGCCATTTGATATTCTGGGATCTTTTTATTTGCCTTTTTTACAAATTTATATATTTGTCATTTAGGTTAATAACAATTTTCAAACCGACCTGTTTGCTTCCTTTGCAGTCAAGCTTCCTTTGCAGTTAAATCGACCTCTGCTTTGCTTTGCAGTCAAGAAAATGGAGATATTTGAATACACTGAAAATTGAAAATTCACATGTTTTTGCTATATATACCAGGGGTGGACACACTTTTGGGATCCGTGGTCTACTCCACATTTTAAAAAATCGAAGGCGGTCTACCAATGGCAGAGTTAAATTAACGTAACATACATGTTTGTATATTTATTTTCGGTTAACAAGAAAAAATGGTAAATTATCTAATTTTTCTAAAAAAAAATATTAATATTTACAAAATAAAAATTTATTGATGGAAATAATGAAAGTATTCATATATCAAAAATTGACCATACTATTCTCTTCGTTTAGTTGAAATTTCATTCACTAATTCTATGTGATGAGTCATAAATTAAAATGTTAATATCCGAGGTCATTATCGGAATGGTCGCGCGGACTACCTAAAATGTCTTCGCGGTTGACGTCTTGGCAACCCCTGCTATATACTAAAAGCATTTCATTTAAATTGTATGGAGTTTTAACTTGAAAATTTCAATAATATGAAATTACTTTTATATTATTGAAATTTACATAGTTATTAATCAATAAAAAGATAGTTAGCAAATTTGAAAGAATACGACATTCAATATTGTATACATTTGACAAAATAGGATTTCATTTCATTCAAAGATAGAAATGGACACCTCATTAAGGCAGTATTATAGAATTGTCATTATTCTTAAGCTATATAATAACGTATAATTAAAATGCTTTAATTGATATTAATATTTATATGTTATTCTTCAACGTAAATATATATATTAATTTAAGAAAGAATATATCATTCTGGATGAACTAGAGCGCTAAACTTATGTGTGATAAGATTTTAAATTACAAAAGAAAGAAAAACAAAACTAATTAATGAATAAAATGTCATGGTTGACATGTATTGCATATAAAAACGCGTTTCGGAATGAAGGTGAAAGATATTACTTTGAAGATAATTTTTACAAAAACAGTATGCAAAAAGCTGATTAAATATCACAAACACATGAATCAAAGATTTTTTCAAAACTTCATATGTATATATGAATTTAATGGTAATATTTAATTTCTTAATAATGTTAATTTTTTTTCCTTTATTGTAGCTGCGAAAAATTATGAAAGATGATGTTTCCCATGACATGTATGAAGATAAACACATTTTCTTCAAATTCTTGAAAGGTAAACTAAATTTTGGTATAAAAAATGTAAAAAAATTTA
Organism: Argiope trifasciata; assembly: GCA_026543055.1. Taxonomy (NCBI): domain Eukaryota; kingdom Metazoa; phylum Arthropoda; class Arachnida; order Araneae; family Araneidae; genus Argiope; species Argiope trifasciata. The sequence continues at coordinate 416,414 of JAPMOQ010062643.1, forward strand.
AATAAATGTTCCTTAGATAAACCATACAGTTTAAAAGTTTAAATATTTTTTGTCACTTTCGTTACTTTTAGGACACTGATAAGATGTTCAAAATTTGTTTGCTCTTTCTTTTTCATTTCGTAGACGAATCATTTAAATTTTTAGATTATCAATCTAAAATTCTATACATACGACTTTTTAACTTACACTGACTGCACTTACAATTTCCAATAGAGTTTTATGTATTTGCATTGTATATGATAATAACAAGGAAGTTAATTGTTTAATATTATTTTTTGCTGAACCTCTTCCTTAATTATACCGAATTATCTCGGGTTAACATATATTGTAATTCTTTATTCTCAAAAAAAAAAAATTCGTACCTCATATAATTTGCCAATACGAATTGTTTAATTACGTTTTTCTTCGGACAGTGGTTCAAAAAGAAAGACAAATTCTGGTTTGATTGGAAGTTAATAAGGTTTTGTTGGAATTCTTTGTTTTGTTTGCTCAAGCCTTTGTGGTAGATAAGTAAAGATACTGACGTTGAAAAAGAGTTATAAGAATAAGTGACAAAGAATATACATAGTAGATGATTTTTCAGATAGTGATTATTATGACAGAGATTTCAAATACAGTGGACTAACATTTAATGTTTTTTGTCTGCTCGGGATTAGTCGAGAGAGTAAATTCTCAGTAAAATTATATGCTTTCACACCTATAAAAAAAGAAATCCATTTTGCCTCAATTTTCTTATATTTCAGAATGAAATACAAAATAATGTGGATTTTTTTTGCATTTTTTTTTCTAAAAATTCTTTTGGACATTGGTTGAAAGCTGCGCAAGGTTTATACATTTTATTGGAAATATAAATAGTGAAATTCATGTCTGAGTTATGCAAGTTCATAAGTACTTCAAGCAATTAATAATATAGGTTTATTCAAAAACCCAGAAGCTTAAAAGAATTTAAAATATTTACTTTCTCAATTAGGACAATTGATAGAGACACATACAATATACTTCTTAATTGGAAAAATTTCTAAGTTTTATTATGTGTATTCAACATGAGTTTCATTTATCTTGTGACAAACATCGAATCGAAATTCCCTTCTTATTATATGTGAAGTAACTGGCTATTAACCGTAACTTTCTGCTAGTAGCAATTATACTTCACAGATTTGAAGAGTAACAAGTATAAATTCTATGCGCACGACATATTGTTATTTGCAAACTTCTTTATTTTCTGCTTAAAAAAATTATCTTAAAATTATCTTAAAAAATTGTCTATATTACTTTCGAATCAATTCGTCAATGTTCAACATTTTCCTTTGAAGATCTGGGAAAACCATTGCTTCATCCTTATTTGCATACGAAATCATCTTCTATGCAACTATTCTACTTAATTTGTACATGATGAAATTTTTCTTTGTTAAACTTACAATAAAATGTATTTTGCAACGAAATTCTCTTTGCATAAAGAAAAACACAAAATATATTTCCTGAGAAGACACAATTTTTCTTTTAAATAACAGCTCCTTTTTTACTGGTATTAACCAACGCAAAAAGACTTCAAACTTTCCTCATTTAATGATGTATTGAATATGTCATACTTATTTCCCTTCATGAACAATAAATATTTTAATTCTATTTATTTTGAATAGCGATATACTTTTATATTCTTTTGAGTAAAATGGTATTACATTTTTTAAAATTTGAAATTTCGAAATTTTTAATTAATGTAATGTTTAATTATGAAATATGTCATTTTAAATTAATTCGAAAAAATTATTTGCGTTCTCACTGAATACAGTGTCATTTCTTAAGGTTCCAGAATTTTAGCAACATTTTCAACTTGACAAATTTGAACTACAAGCTATTAAGTAGCATATGTAATGTAAAGAAAGAAGGACAATTTTTTTCTGTATCTAGATTGAATTATATTTACCACTTTGGAGCATGATAGAATATTTGCATTTACTGGTGATATCAAGCAAGCATAAATTTCAACAGTTTTTATATTGAATAGGAATAATGACTGGAAATGGAAACTTGTTCACTTTTTCTGAAAATTACTACTTAGGCGATGTGGGAGCTAGTTTAAAGTACAGAAATTGTGAATAAAAAATTGATATAATAAAAATATTTTTTTGGAATATTAACACTAAAGCCCATTAACACTAAAAGACATAACGATTTTCAAGTCTTCTTATTTAATCATTATAGAGAAGCTCTACTAGCATAATTGACTTCAATATAAAGAAAATAAGGAACATTCTAACATTCTTTATGGATAAAGCTCTTTGAATTACAGAATTGTTATAATTAAAGTTCGTTTACTCATAAGGCCAGAGAAAGATGTAGACATGAATTCAGAGCTAGAGTCCATTTCATGCTCCGAATAAAATAAAATTCCATTAATCCATTTCCATCTTCTCTGTGAAGGATAAAAAAAGGTAGTTATAATTTTTGCCATTAAATGGCTGTACAAGAATGTCAAACATGATTTTGCATAAAAAATTTTTACAATTTTTTAATTAATTAAAGTAAAATTGAGTAATTTTTAAGTCGAAAATACATCTGAAACTATCTTTCGAACGTTTAATCTTATATTCCCTTCAAAAATATCTTTTCTAGACTAGACAATGAACTAATTGCTTACTTTTCACGATTCGGAATTTCCTAAAGATCACTTCCCAGTCGTTATTTAACAAACTCGTCGTTATTTTCCATCAACTGACAACCAAGTCAAGCAGCCCATTTATTAAAAATTGGCATATGTGCAGTTGTGAGATGATGTCTAAGTCTGGAGGACATTTTTTATACTTCCTATTAGCTTAATTCCCCTAGACACTTGACGAACCTCGTGTAGAAAATATATTTCAAAATGTAATGTTTGGTTTAAAAAATAATGGCTTGCCCAATCAGATTGCCTAATTCTACATTATTTATTCTACCACTGCAAAGTTAATGCATTACTATTATTTATATTAATCTATTTATATATTATTCTGAAGCTGATTAGATATTAAATGAAATTGTTTCCTTTTCTTATATTGTTCGGAGCTATAAATTTGACCCTAGAAGTCTTTGGATTCGCGAATTATAAATTTATAATGAAAGAAATAAGTTTTCCATAACTTATGTTTTAAAGTTTGCAAAAATTGCTTTGCATATTACCTTAGTTTTATTTTTTGATGAAAATATTAAATAATTTAATTTTTTTTTATTGTAAATGAGTTTTTCATTTGTCCTAAAACCAAGGAAAATTTATTTTGCTTAGAATCCTTGAATCAATTCAAAATCCTTCTGAATTCTGTATTTTTAAGCTGGGTCTTTGCTGTTTTCTTCTAAGATCCTATTAAGAATATTATTCCTTTTGGGCAAAAGTGATTCTTCCAATTCTTCAAGAAACTATATTTTTCTAAGCATGGGTTAATTTTATATCAAATGATGTAATTACATGTATAGATTTTTCCATTAGATATGATGTAATCTCAAAAGTGGATAAGTAATATAGTGTCGTCTAATACAATCTCAAAGTAAATAAGTAGCATAATATGCATTACAATCTCAAAAGTGCATAAGCAGTATAACGTCATCTAACACAGTCTCAAAAGTGAATTAGTATTAAAATGCCAAATAATACAATCACAAAGGTTATTAACGATACAATTCTTTTCTTTCGATATCAACTTTGTTGCAGCTTTTATCAATATTTCATATTAGATTATTATTTATATTAAAAAATTATAAGAAATGAAGGTAAAAACTTATTTTCACTTAATTATTATTTTTACTTATAAAAAATTTTATGCATAAATGCAAAAGTTAATATCTGAACTATTTTTTTCAGCACGAAACTTTAACTTAAACCAAGCTGAAACCATGCTAAGAAACGTAAGTCTATTTTCATCAACAATTTATTTGAAAATAATACTTTATAAAAGTACTAGGGTTAACCATTTTCTTTTGATACATGAAGAACCGAAACATTTCGAACAAAATAAATTATTTAATTTCGTCGATCTTTTAAATCTCTCAAAGAAGTCCTTCTAGAATAGATATCTCAAGTATTGTTTAATTTATTTTTAATATGAAAAAAACATAAGAATTTCAGTCTATGGCATTTGTTTTGAATGCTTTATCTTTTAAGAAATGATATTTGCTTACTCATTTTTTTCTTAGAAAAAAGAATTATACTTTATCTTTTAAGAGATATACTGCTTTTAATTTCATCTATACTTATAATAAAGCTCAATGTGTGTGTGTGTGTGTGTATTGGCGCTCTACAGGCCAGACCGTTGAATGTACAGCTACCAAATTTGGTACATGTATACCTTGGAGGTCCGGAATGTGCACTTCGGAGCCCTTTTTTTCGAATTTTTAATTAGAATTTGAATTAATTAAAATTCCAGCGAAATTTCGACGTTTTTCCGCTATAACTTCCGAAAATAAGATCGCATAAACATGATTTTTTCATCAATTTGAAGGTTTAAAAATTAGCCTTTTAATGGTATCAGTGTTTTAATGTATAACTTAAGCTTCTATTTTTCATGAATTTTTAAAGAAATATTGTAACCATGTTTTTTTAGCACGTGACTAGATAAAATAAAAGATTGCCGGAAGTTCAAATAAAAAAAAATTTTCATCGCAAAATAAATCTACAGAAATGCAACTTTCAGCACGTGACTGGATAAAATAAAAGAAATTCAAAATGTGATATTTTCTTTAAAAGATAAATGCAAAGCAATCGTTTGCAATATCTATATCATTAACTCAATAAATCTTCTTTATTTACGGTAAACCTGATTGAATTTAGACAGGATATGCATTGAAATCCCGACTTAATGGCATATTTCCATAATCGTTTGCAATATCTGTATCATTAATTCAATACTTTTTTTCCCTTTCTCGCTTTCTTTAAAAAAACATATTTAATATTTTGGCAACATCATCAATTTTTTTTTTTATATTTTGGAAATATAACCGATGGTTAAAACTGACTGATTTATAAAATTAAATAATATTATTAGGCAAAGGTGTACTTATAGAACTTTCCGTCCGTCATCTTAAAGAAAATATTAATTTCAGGCCAATTAATGCCAGGAATTAATTCAAGGCTATAGAATATGTGATTTAATTGAACATTTTAGAACGCTTTACTCATGGCGAACCAGCTGGTCGCCAAAGGCGGCTAGTTCATAATAATTGCTATGATGATTGATTCTTGTTAAAGATTTTGTTGAAGAAGGAAAAATAAATAAACAGGATGGAACAATTCAGATTCTCTAAAAATATAATTGTATATAAGATTGCCCTTTTTGCGTCAAACTGCAATTATAATAATTGGAGGTTGCTAAACAATGGACGAACAAGGAAAAAGGCTTTAAAACGAGCTGCCAAAGCAAAGTACTCGTATAACCAAAATAAATAGTTCATCATATAGGTCTTTTATCAATGACGCAAATAATAAATGTCATTTAACTTCGCTTATACATAAAATGAAAACAAAAGAAAAACTGTTTTTAGAACACTGTGTTATAATTTTGTGAGAAAAAAACATAATCTCTGGAAAAATGTTTTTTGTACAACAATTCATGAAACTCAACAGTATTTGATTCTGCATTTTACTTATATTATGCAACGATACAAAATATCAATACAACTTCACTGATGGAAATTAGCACAATTCCGTTTGTGATTATTTCCCATCTCTGATAATCTCTATCTTTGATTCCTTAAAGAAGAACGTGTGTCAGGTGTGCGTGTGTGTGAGTCTCCGTGCGTGCGCGTGAGCGTGTATTATTGCATGTTTTGCTTCTCTGCTAGCTAAATGTTTGCTATACCAAATGTTACATATATATATATATATAACTTGGAATATAATTATATATTATTTAGAGGAATTTTTTTTAGTTATTATTTCAAAATTAAATAGAATATTGATCTGTTTTTGTAATAAATTTCTAAAATGTAATCCCTAAAAACAAAATTTTATAATTTAAAAATGTTAAAAAGATTATTATTTAACGATACCAACTTAATAGTCATATATTTTTTTCTGAGTTTTGGTAGTATTTTAAACATTCATTTTTGCTTAATTTCCAACAACAAATTTCACTCTTGTCTTCAAGCGGTTTCATTTTTTCATCAAATATTTAATCGAATTAAAGAATAAAGTTAAAGAATAATTCTATTTAATATCTGAGTTGTTTACAAAATGAATAAATATGTGGACTTAGAATACCACATAATTTAGAAAACAGAAAAATCTTACACTTACGTTTTTGATAGATTTATGATTGAATGGTCTTTATTAGGGATAAGAATTTCAATCAGGGAACTCATGCATGTAATGAACAAAACATATGTGAGATAATTAAAACAACAGGTCCATATTAATGTCGGATAGTTCGACAGACTCATGGATGTAAGACTGTATATGTGCGATTTATCTATACTTATAATAAAACTCAATGTGTTTGTGTGTGCGTGTGTTGGCGCTCAACAGGCCAAACCGTTGAACCTACAAATTTCGTACATGTACACCTTGGAGGTCAGGAATGTGCAACTACGAAGCCTTTTTTTGAATTTTTTATTAGAATTTGAATTAATTAAAAACTAAGCGAAATTTTGATGGTTTTTCGTTATAACTTCAGAAAATATTATAGCAAAAAGATTATTTTTACATCAAATTAAAAGTTAAAAAATTAGCTTTCCAATGATGTTAGTATTTTTACATATAACTTAAGCTTCTATTGTTAAAGAATTTTTAAATAAATATTTTAACCATATTTTTCAACAATATATTTCGGACAAAACAATAAAATTTAATCTGCACGAGCACGTTATGAGTGAGAGGAACATTATCTTTTACTAATATGTTGCCATCAGATTGACAAAAACTCAAATTACAAAATTAAATAATTATGGCAAATTAAACACATAAAAATGAAATTTTCAACACGTGTCTGCATGAAACGAAATAAATATGAAATATGTGTTTCTAAAAAGAAAATATAAAGAAAAATTTTGGAATTTTAACAATAATAGATCACTTTTCAATAAAGAAAGGTAATTTTAAAGCACTTCATCGACAATTCCAAAGATGATAATCCAATCAACTTCCAGGATATCTCAAGACTGATAGGCCTAAGAATAAAAATGTTGAATGTTCCAAACATTTCTATTCAAAACTTCATAAGTCGAGCAAATTTGATAGCAAAAGATAGAAATCTTCATTTATTTATTTGAAATTTGAAGTGACAGGAATATTTCATAGAATTCCTTATAACTAAAACCTGTATACATTTTAGACTTAAGAAATTTTTAATTTATGTTTATAGACCTAAATAAAATATTATTGGCATCTTTTAAATCCTTTTGAAATTAAAACTAAAACCTGAGTTTTACGATGAATCTAAGTAATTTTTGTTGAATAATTCTTGAAATATTAGATAAATTATTATAATTATTCAGCAGTACACATAATGATTCTTTTTTTCTTATATTTTAGAAAAAATTCTTAGTTTTGGTAAAAAAAATATTATTATATCAATTCGCAGTTTAATTATTTCCACTTTAATTTAAAGGGAGATTTTGCGAGAACTGACAGATAATTAGAAACCTATAGTACATTACGAGCTTAAAGCCTTTATAACTGCATGAATGAATTATTTGACAATAAAAATTTGAACCTTAAAAATATTTTGATGAAGAAGCCCTTAAAAGACAAGTAACATAAAGTTTTTAATTGACAATGACAAGTCACACAAAGTATTTAATTGACAATGCCGTTACATAAAATATTTAACTGATTATTTTAAAGAGTATTAAGAATGGAGAACCGGCTGGCCTTTAAAGGCGGCTAGTATAAAATAAAAATAATACTTCAAGTCAATTAGCTGATCGGAAGACGATATTAGTAACTAATAAGTGTGTGTGTGTAAGAGAGACAGAGAATGCGCGTTTGCGTTCGCACGCACTGGTTTTCTGCAAACCAGACAGTTTGATCCGGTGTTACCAAATAAGACATAAATTCTTTTAGTGAGTAGACTTGTATACTTTTAATTTTAATAAACCTTAAATAAATATTCGTCGTTTTTAATTTAAAGCGTCCTAAAATATTATTGCACAAAATAATAACCATTTTAAAATTTAAAAAATAACAGAAATGTAATTTTTAACATAATTTATTTATTGAAAATATGTTGTTGCTGGAATAATGAACGCCAAGTTATGCACCAGAGATTCAACGCAACCAACCTTCCCAATAAATGTGTCAGTTGTCAAAGAGGGTTACTTTTGAAATAAAATTTAAAAATGCTATTTATTATAATCTGAATACCTTATACTGCGTGATTTTTTAGTTTATATCTACATCAAATGTACAGAGTCTATTTTTTT